>APFE031647695.1:0-28720 GCA_000404065.3 Pinus taeda | reverse complement strand
AATTATATAATTTTTTCATTTTTATAGAGATGAGATTTGAAATTCCAACCCCATGTATACTTTTTAATCATATAATAACTATCCCCGTTCGAGGTGGAGAACGAGGGGAGGCAAGTCATTGGGGGCTAGCTTGCCACCACACCACCTCATGCAACATTTAAGAGGGGGGTGGCATGGCCTACCCCCGGCATGTAGACGCATGCAAATACCTCTATGCAATTATGAATATGGAAAGCTTCTCTTTCGAACCACATTCTTTTTTCAAACCAACGCTCCAACGAGTTAAATGGTGTGAATCACTTCCCTCCCCAACATAGGTGGGATTTCATCTAAAATCTTACAACTTCAAGGGATCTTTGAATGAAAACTCTCTTTTTTTCTTAGAGATTCTTCCTCAGATTTTTTTGGACCTCGACCAATTCACCCCATTCCATTGCATTGCAGGGTTATTGCTCTGTGCACTCTTTTATTTTGGAATTGTTTATCCCATGGCCAAGCAATTATGATGAGAGTGGAGTCGATATTTCAGGAATGCTAGTGGTTGTGTTGTTGGACCTTTGTGTGTGATGTCATGGATTCCTATGGAGCTATCTTTCCCCCAAATGTAGTAGTTGCATCATCAACTGTTCACCACCTCTTGAACCTTGGGCCTTTGCACGCTGCATTATTGGTGGTACTCTTTATGACTATTGGATTTGTTCCTTTTTCATTTGATAGCATAGTTGTTGACTTAAGTTTGGATGGGTGGTCTATAGATGTTGAATGGTGGCTCCAAGATTTGTGGCATGTTGAATATGGTTTGAAGTCTTGCATTGTTATTCTTCTCTTGCCTCCCCTCTTGACTCGTTGTGTTCACTTTATTCTACACCTCCCACTATTTCTCCCCTTTGTAGTTTGCAAGATAAACTATGTCTCCACTTCCCCCCTTGGTATTCTAGTTCTTGACCTCTACTCCCTACATCATTCTATTCCAATCTCCATGCCTTGGTAACACATGCGCAATCGACGAGGAGGGGGGCGATCGTGGGCATCAAGGTAGATCTTGTGCTCAAGCACACACATGATAGGTCGTGAACATTTACGAATCTATTGTACCCTCTGATATCTGTGCTAAGATTTGTCACCTTAAGTCTCTTTTTGTTGATGATCATAAACTTTTCTCTGATTTATACATCCTTGAAGACGTTTCCCGTTAGGTTCCTAACCCTAACTATACTAGGGGAAGATGAAAACAATATCTTAGTTCAATTACCATTCGCTGGAAGTTAAAAAACCTCCTTGGTTGAGTTTTGAAGGAGAGGCAAGAGGATTATTATGACATCTTTCTACCCTAAATGATATCAAGTGAGCCCAAATGTTCCAATGTTCGTGCTTGGAGAGTCTAAATGCCCAACTAGCTCATTTGGGGAGCCATCTCTAGTGCATGATTAAACCTACAAATCCTTTAAGTTATGATGCTAGAGATCCTGCTATAATCACTCCATTAGACTCTTGATTTTCTACTATTGATCCGAATTTAAATAGGAACACAACAAAATACAGAGATAACCATATACACAAAGATGTAGTGGAAATAATACTTCATTTCATTAATGTAAAATACTGAAATATGCTTACAAACAGAAATGGAAATAAACCAGCAAGGGCGATGGTAGCTTATCTCTGGGAAGAGATGTGGCGGCTACATGCCTCTGGACTATGTTACAATGAGGCTCGAAGGCCTATTTATTGTTTAGAAACAATGGAAAACCCTTCATATCACAAACCTAACCCTAGAAGATGAAATGCCAAAAATTGTGGGCCTTGTTTTGGGTAAGTTGGTACATCAACTTCCCAAGGTCGTAACTTTGGCACTCGATTTCTGTTTGATGCGTACAATAGCTCGTTCGAAAGATCTATCTGAGCACTACAACTTTGGGAAGAGCAACATGGGTCTGTGGACCCATGATGCTGCCAAATTTCCCAAAAAACGTCGTTTAGGGCCTCAAAACGGCTCCGGAAGTTCAGGACCCGAAAAAACTGCTAAAAATAGTAAATTGTGCTACAATTACGAAAACTGAAAAACTGAAATAGACAGTTGTGGGGGTCCAAGTGGGATTGGTGGGTGACCACCAACATCCACTTGGATCATTCCTCTTCCCTTAGGAAGCAATGGTCCCCATTGCGTTGAGTTCCTACCTGAGATAAGGAAGCTTTTGCTGAGCTAGGTCTCTGGTGAGCTGTTTTGCAATCCCTAATGTGTCCAAAAATGGTGGGAAGCATGGTCAACGATGGTCCACATTGAACACTCGGTGCAAGTGAAGGAATGGAGGAATTTTGTGCTCCAAAACATTGTTTTCCATAGCCTTGGCAATGTTGTAAGGACATGTCAAAGTGGTCGGAGCTTCTGATGGGCTCTTGTAAGGCGTTCTTTCTGCATATGCAACCAGACTTTGTTGCCCACCTGAAGCTTGTGTGGTACCCCTGTAGGTGAGGAGAAGTTGTTCCTGTGTTCTTTCATGATCGTATCCCTCTGTTGCTGTTGCTGCATGGAGGAACCCTTCGTGGGGGTCATGGATGTGGCGACGATCTTCCCCTTACTTTGGGAGTGAACCAGACATAAATTTTTTTTCCTAGTTTGTGAGATGAGCTTGCTGCCTTTCTTGGCAGTGATCAAAGAGGTGGCAGTAGGTGGGGCTACCTCCGATATCCTGTATAATGAATTATTCAAAGAAATAATGACAACAAAAGGCCTTGACTCATATACAACATGTTGTCTCCACAAGTATGGTTGTCCTAATAGTACATCACAAACATCCAGAGGTGTAACATCACACAATACCTTATCTGTGAAGGGCTTGATGCTGTAGGGAAGGCGACACTGCTGGCGAACTTTGAGATCTCATCCTTCATGAAGCCACCAATACTATACGACTGTGGGTGTGGTGTGGTCGGTAGGCCCAACCGCTTCACGACCTCTGCTAAAGGAGGTTCTTTTGGGTTCCACTGTCGACAATGAATTGCAGCGGCGAACCCTTCACCCACATTTGTGAGTGGAAAAGACACTCCCCCTCCTCTGGGTCTTCAGGCTCATTCTTCTAGATCTTGGCGGTGGCAATAGTGACGCTGGGCTCCGGATCAATGATCTGCTTCCCTTTGTCGTTCCCCTTGTTGGGTGCTAATTCAAGGTCAGAACATGCATCTAATTCTGAAGCCTTCAACTCGGCCACCAACGACTGCTTGGTCCGACACTCACTTGTGTTATGAGTGGGACTCTTGTGGAATACACACCACTTTCTTGCGTCCTTCTTCGACTTCGTGGTGTTGTTTTTTTTTTTGCGGCTTTGACGGGTTGCCTTGGGTCACCTCGCCTTGGCTTTGTCCTTTGGTCTTCGGATTTGTAGATCCAAAGTCTCGCTTCTTCTGTTTGAAATTTTTCTCGATTTTGACAGCATATCGGTACGTTGTACCGAGCAAGGAGATGTTCAGGAACTCCATCTCTTCCTGTATGTATCTGTGTAGGCAGCCGCGATATTTGAGTACCAAATGCAGCTCATAGTCCTTGATACCCAACTGTGTGTGAAGGGTATGAAAAATGTATGTGAACTCTGGCACATCTTGGTCCCTTCCTTGCCGTAGTGTGGTCCATTTGATGTATTTGTCCTCATAGCTTTTGACAGGGTAGTACTGCTCCTTGACGGCATCCCGGAATGAATCCAAGTGGGTGCGGCTGAAAGTAGTGAGCCCGTACTTTCATTCTTTTGCTCGCAGTAGGTTTCCCACCAGTCCTTGACACGGGGGGCTGCTTTGAGAAGAGCGAAAACAATCTTTTCCCGACTCGAAAATTCATGAACACAAAAATACCCATCTAGCAGATTTAACCATTTATCTACGACCTCTATGTCTATTTGACCCTCGAAGATGGGGATTTCAAAATTAACTTGTACCTTAAACGGTGTGGCGTTTCCAGAGTAGCTGTTGGACGCTGATGCGTTGCCTCTGGGTAGCCGCTGAAGGATCTACGCAAATTTGTCCATCATCGCGTTCCTTTGTCGCTCGAGGGCTTCTTCGAACAAGATTTTGATAGGATCCCCTTCCCCCTCGTCTTTCTTTTCCTCCGCCATGGCAGGTCGTCAGGATTTTTGAGGCTGGTCTTGCAAAGGTTCGACCAGTTCAAGCCCTAACTCCTTATATCCCGACCTCGTTGAGGATATGTAAAGAAAAACAGAGAAAAAGCATACCGCTCTGATACCACTGATCTGAATTTAAACAAGAACGCAACAAAATACAAAGATAACCATATACACAAAGATGCAACGGAAATAATACTTCATTTCAATAATGTAAAATACTAAAATATGCTTACAAACAGAAATGGAAATAAACCAGTTATGGCGATGGTAGCTTATCTTTGGGAAGAGATGTGGCGGCTACATGCCTCTGAATTGTGTTACAATGAGGCTCAAAGGCCTATTTATTGTTTAGAAACAATGGAAAACCCTTCATATCCCAAAACCTAACCCTAGAAGATGAAATGCCAAATTGTGGGCCCTGTTTTGGGTAAGTTGGTACATCAACTTCCTAGGGTCGTAACTTTGGCACCCGATCTCTGTTTGACGTGCACAATGGCTCGTTGGGAAGATCTATCTGAGCACTACAACTTTTGGAAGAGGAACATGGGTCTTGCTCCCAGATTTCCCAAAAAACGTTGTTTAGGGCCTCAAAACGGCTTCGGAAGTTTAGGACCCAAAAAAATTGCTAAAAATTAGTAAATTGTGCTGTAATTACGGGAACTGAACAACTGAAACAGACAGCTGTGGGGGTCTAAGTGGGATAGATGGGTGGCCACCAACATCCACCTGGATCAACTATGTACCTTATTGACACCTTTCTTTGTAGTTTTATAACTGATAACCTGGTATACTTTCAAAAATTGTTTTGGTATTGGTATGTTTATCTCCTCAAAAGGTGGTCGATACATTTGGTTTCCCTTGTGACAAAGTGAGACCACTTGTGGTGAATTAAAAAAAACATGAATAGTTAGTGAATGTAATTTGATGTTTTGATATTGTGAGGCAATGCAAACTTAAATTCACAAAAAAATTCATATAATAACTTATTTTCATTAATAAATTATGAATAAAATATACTCATGATATTTTATTGCTCATCAGCGTATAAAATAACCTATTTATAATTTTATCGATAATTATAATTAATTGCATACTTTTAGACTCGTGATTTTATTTATCCACTTTTTAGCCTATGTCAATTTTTTAACCTACAATGAATTTTTTTTCCAAGAGAGATATTCAATTAATTTTATTAGAAAGTGCACGAACTACATTCATTAATTATAGTTAAGTTTATTTAATTTATGGATACTTTATTAATGAAATGAGTTCATTTATTTAATTCAATAAAATAAATGAACTTAATTTCATTAATAAACTATCCATAAAACAAACAAACTTAACTATAAATAATGATTGCAGCGAAAACTTCGTTCACTTTTTAGCCTATGCCAATTTTTTAATATATACTATTTTTTTTCATAGAGATATTCACTTAATTTTGTTAATAATAAGTAAAATGGACTGTTTTGGGTTTTAGTTTTGGTGGTTGGGAGTATGGTGATTTTTTAGTTTTTTTTTCTTTTTCTTTTTGAAGTAGGTTGAGGCTAGGCCAGTGCAAACCTTAATGTTGCATGGAAGAATGATCTGCCCACTAGTGAGATGTTATCACCAGGATTGTGTGAAGCTCAATCGAGCTTGGATGCTTCTTGGGATAGTTTAATTCCCCTAGAGGTGGCTCCCATCCTCAACCCCACCCCATTTGATTTGAACCTATGACCTGGTGGGGACTAAACCCCACTCAAATCAATTGGTCTATACTTCAAATCTCTTTTTCACCTAGTTCAATTCTTGTAAAGGGACATGTTGGCTTCTTGTGATAAGGCTATAAGGGTAAGCACCCCCACTACGATGGATGTTTGGGCCCTTACTAAGTTGTAAGTTACCTGTTAGGCATTGGCTCTTGTGGACTGTTGGCACTAGCTTAGGGGTTAGCCACTGGCACTAATATAGGGATTATAACGACAATCGTTGGCTTTGAACATAAGCCTCTCTTTTTTCAACAATAATGTGAATTTATATTAATAAAAATCTGCTCCCAAAACACACAACAAGTACATTGGAGTGACTATTAGAAATAAAATTTCTTTGATGAATCTAAAAAGAAAGGGGTTGAAAACCATCCTCAACCTAAAAAAAGAAGGGGGGTGGTGGTAGAGATCCAATACTAGAATTTCTAAATCTTGCACCGACTGCTTCTTGAGAAAATGAGTAGAGGATGTTGCAAAAAGTAAAATTACCATGAAATAAGGTCCAAATGTGTAGATATGATCCCTATCCTCCTTGTTTAAAAAAAAGAGCACAATAACTGTTTCTATAATAAAAAATACCAACAAATTGATTATTTACCCAATAGAGCCCCATGCTAAAACATAATTATAGTTGAGCCAAAGGTCACTGAACTTATCAATCAATCACCTTTTCTTCAATATAGTCACATTTTTCTTTGGAGAGGAGGAAAACTCCAAATCAAGAAAGAGATTTGACTCCAACTTTTTAACAAATTTTCATGAGAGTTTAATGTAATCACATTTTTCTTGGAGAGAAGGAAAACTCCAAATCAAGAAAAGGATTTGACTCCACCTTTAGCACATAGTGGAATTGTGGTTAATCCACTCCTTTACTGAGACATATCTGGATACCATCCTGTAACGTGACGTGGTAGCGGACGTGGCAGCCAGTTGATCGAAAAGGACTGCACGTGGTTTTTGGACATTCCACTCTAGTCGGACAAAGATCAATACCATCATTACAGCGTGACGTGGCAGAAACGTGATGAAAAGGGCCGCACATGTTTTTTGCAGTTGGTAAAGAGTTAAAAAGGAGCCGAAACAAACGATTTACTATTCTAGGCGCACTCGGGCGATGAATCTCTGTGAAAGGGAGAGGAGCAGCATATATAATATGTGTGCTGGTGGCGTTGATCGGGAAGAATGGGATTCCTTACTTGCAATATATATAGTTCGCTTGCACTTTTAATTGCAATATATGCGATCAAGAAGATTGCTGTTGTGAATTCTTCAGGAGTAATTACCATGGTAGAAATTTGAGCATACGGATCGGAGCGGCCCTTCTCAGATAAGTTATTTATTTTTCTATTGTTTTCATTTGTCTTTCAAAATGTCACGGCGGGCAGAGTTGGTCGAAAGCAGCAGTAGGAATGGGAGCAGCGGGGGGCAGAGCTTGGTTGAAGACCATCGCGTTCAAAGGTCTATCTGTAGCTACTGCAAATCGACTTCCCGCCCTAGCATTTCACACTGTGAGCTACGCTTATAATTTAATTTCCTTTCCTGTGTTTTCTTTTCCCATTCAATCATAGCAGAGCAGAGCTTGCTGGATTAACGGGAGACCAGTTTTTCATTTTTGCAAAACCAATTGTATTTGTTTTACTGGTAAACATACCTCAAAGGGATTCACCGCTAAGAGCGGAGTTCCTTGGGGCCAGGTCTAAGCACCTCAGACTTGCACCTGTCCTTATCCCTTTGAAGCTTATGCTATTTGGGTGGGGTAGATTTACGGTGAGAGTGGAACCATGGTAGACGACCTAACAGTTCATCCTGGTGGCATTGAAATGCTTATTTGAAGGTCCATCTGGTTATTAATTTTTCATTGAAGGTCTAGGGCCCTAGTGCAGTCACATCAACATGTGCAGATTTGGTTATTGTATTGCAGGGTTCAATCTTGCTGTATGGCGTTTAATATCTCTTTTCCGTTTAGGTGGGTGGCTTGGTAGGGTGGTTGTCTGTATACATGTTTGTTATTTGTAATTGTTTTTTTCGCGGGGAGCTATGCTGCATTAACATGGTACAGATTATATTTTACTGGCCCTATTGCCTAAACATGTTCTTCATGGGTTTGGAAGTTTGAACACGGTTTTCTCCCAAGAGAATCCATGACTTTCACCAATTTATCTTACTTGTATTGACTACAAATTGCTGGCATTGAGAAGGACATGGGGTGGGCTTTTATTCACTTATATATGTTGAGGGAGTGCAATGAAGCTTCACACATTTGACCACTGCCTATCCTTAATGGGGTTTGAAGATGTGTTTCCACTGAGAGAACCCATCACTTTCACCAATTCATGTTACCCATATTGAATGCAAATAGATGACCTTAAGGAGAACAAGAGGTGGGCTTTGATCCACTTATGTGGGTATGGGTAGTGGAACACAAGCTTCACACATTTGGCCATCACTTACAGCCTACAGGTGCTCCCATGGCTACTCTTAAGGGGCCAGTAAAGCCTTCACAGGAATTGAATCTTAACAACTAGTGAGAAACTCCTCATTCCTCACGACTGGATCCAACTGCTTTGGGCATACATACACACATTATTTTTTTAACAAAAACATTTTTAATTAGTTCCTACAAAATTTATATTTAGTGGGATGGGAGCTTGAGGTTCACACTGGAGTTAAGGGCTCCAACTCATATTATCCAAAACTGGAGAGGCTGCCAAGAGAGCCTTTCTTCAACTTCCCAAAGGATTTACACACATGAGAACAGAGGCATTTTTGCCAGTCGATAACAGTTAGGCTTTGCAACAGACTTCCACCATGCACTTTTCTTAACACTACTTCTTATATAGATGTAACAGACCATGACAGCTAACATAATCAATAAACTAGATCAGAAGGGTAAGCACCTAATCAACTGTTCTCGATAGAGTTCTAGTAATCCTTTCCCCTCCCTTTGAAATCCACATGGTTTATTTACATATTTTTGAAATTGAAATGGACCAATCCTGGGGCTTCTAAGAGCATCAGCTGAGTAGAATGGCCCAGCAGTTAGAGCTAGCCCTTGGAAGTGTGTTAACCTCCAAAACATAGTCAACATTAAAAAAGGATCCTGGGAGGGAGAACCTGTCCAGCATATTTGCCACTAGATTATACCCACCCCTTCTGTTCGTCCAGGTAAATATACCATTTTCAGGTTCCAAGTTGACCAAGCTATGTTGTTTTGATAAGCCTACAAACTATTCACTAGCTACCTCTAGACCCCCAATGCACTCTTTCTTTTCCCTCAACTGTTGATAATATTAAATCCCCCCTAAGTATCCGGTGTCTCTGAGAAATTAGCTTCTTAATGAAGCTTGGGCTCTTGAGAAACTTCTGTCCTAAGACAGTGGGTCCATAAACATTTGCTAATATGCCTACCTCAGTTATCTACTAAGTTATGAGTGCCAGTTATCCCCTACCTAGTGGTTAGCAGCTCTCTTATCTGCACCTTAGGAGGGTTCGAGAAGATGGTCATACTGTCTGAGAAGTCATTAGAATCAACAGTGGTCATCTTCAGTCCTTCCAAATTAGCTATAAAATCCCCTTTAGCACCTCCTCACTGCATTTTGTCTCCTGCAAAAAGTCATTATCTGGCCTCTCCTTTTGGATTTTAGCTTTAAGGATTCTTTGCTTACTGTCAACATTTGATCCCCTTATATTCCAATAGAGTATCTTTGTTTTAAACATCTTCAGGGGTGGGAAGAACGTCTCTGAGGTAAGGGATTGTGGGGCTGAGTTGATGAGGTGCTACCCAAACTCTTGCACTTTTTTCAATAGCTTCATCCCATCCTGGCTGGATCTCATTTTGCTGGTTTCAGGATACTGGCCTTGATCCCCAGGCAATACTGTGGTCCTGAATGTCTTTTTAGTTATTAGCTTTGTTACTTATTATTGTATGTGTGTATCATCAAACAGCTACCTAAAACAAGAAGAACAAGAACACAGAATATAGGCTGCAAGCCAGGGCCAAAACCTCTCCACTTGAAAGGAAAACCCGCAAATCTCTTCTCTTCCTTATAGATTCTTCAATTGATGAATTTCAAGACCTTAAGACTGACTTTAGTACCCTCCAAGACCAAGACCAACCTCTCCGGATGATGTGCTAACCTTGATCCAGTCAAACCCAGTCAAATCTCTTCCAGTAGCATTTCGACCTCCAGCTGCAGAATTTCGGCCTCCGCTGCAGATCTGAAATTTTGGTCCCCCCAGCAGTTGCTGCTGCCACACGTGTGAGCTTCAATCTTCCTTCTGAGCCTTCCTTTGACCTTTGCTTGCTTTTCCCTCACTTCTGGAGCTTAAGGATGACCCTTGGTAACCTTCACTTGACCTACTTGCCTTCTTTTCTCCAAGATCGAACTTTTAGATAGAAACCCTAGATCTATTGCAGAAACCCTAGTTCTCCTTAGCACGTGTGAGAGAGAAATAGCCCAAACAAAGATCTTCTTCTTCATCCTCTTCCTTCTTCGCTGCCTTCTTCCTCCTTCTTCTTCACTAGAATGAGAGATGAGTGATTTTGTCTCAAGGAGGACGAGTTCCCTCCTATATATAGGTTCTTCAAGGTGGACATGGCTCTTCCTTTTAGGCCAACTTGCCAACTGCCAGGCAGACTTGGTCTTGGAGGGTATCTGGACACTATTTAAGACAAAATAATTTTCTTTACAAGTTACAGTGTGCCCGATGGGGTCTTCAACTTATGACAATGACTCTTTTGACTTCTTGACCTAGTAAAACCCTAGAAGCACTTAATGGGTGCTTGACCTATAAAATAAAAGACCTTGAGCATGAAACCCATGCTCCAAAAATAATAATAATAATTTTCTTTCATTTTACACTTTACAAGAATCAAAAGTACATTTCATCTTTATGAAGACCGAAGCTAGTTACACATTTTTCAACACTGAAGGGTTCGGAGTTTAGGTTCTAGGATGATCTATAGGGAACACACCAAGTAATTATGTTCCTAAGATCACATTTGCACTTTTCTCCATACATCTAGCACATCTGTCTGTAAAGTTTACTGAGAAAATGATGACTTTATATATCTGATTGATATTAGCTATATAGGTTCATATGTTATACCTTCACCAGTGACTTTCCTTGTTTTTTGTTTTTAAATTTATGGTTATAGATTTGGGTACTTGTGCATATTATTAGAAGATTTAACTTTTTTCTGTTTCTCGTTGAAAATGTGGCAGGCTTATTGGCGTACAGTCTTCGAGTTGACGACTATCAAGGTTTGTTTTATGCCTCTATCTGGACTAATTGTATAGCTTCCCTGCATTTCTAACATCTCTCGCTCTATTTTTAGTGTGGTCCTTATTGGCAGTGTCATCTTAGGTGTTTTTGGCAGCATTATAGTGGTATTTCTTGTATGATGCATTAAATATTTACGTGGCAGAATTGCATTATTTCATGGTAAATCCCAGCTAAACTGCTGAGTCACTTGGCTTACACATGCACGTCTTAATCACTTCAATTCTATTGTTATTGTAGTTCTTACGTAGGTAGCCTCATTGTTGATCATGTTTTGGTACTCTCTTACTGATGTATATTCTGCAACATGCTATATAAATATGTATGACAAGAATGAAGCATTTCATATGAAACTGCAGCTAAACTTCTGGTTGATTTCACTGAAGCTGTATAGCTTTCTTAATGCTAACTTTGTGTACTAAGATCTACTTAATATGTGCTATGGGGCATTGTTATTACACAAACCCTCACTTCTTGAGAGAAAGTCCTAAAGCTCAAGCAAGGCTTTGGTGTAACTAAGAGAGAGTCCATTGTCACCTCACCAATCCTCTTCTGCACTTCAGGTTGGCTCTTCTCTGACTCAAGGGTGGCTTCCCTAGTATAGGATTACTAGAGTTTATGCAGTAAGGTCCAAGGTGAAGTGAAGAGAAGTTTTAGCAAAACAATTTTTATGGATTGAAGAAGGTAATTGGATGGAAGGATTGGAGGCTAAGTCGCAGGATACAGGGGAACATAAACACATATTTGAAATGGAAACTTGCTGGAAATGTGACTCTTCAAAAATTAGGAAACAGGGAAATGCGATATATCTATATATATATATTATATTATATAATGTGTTATTTCAGAAAGTGAAACTTTGAAAGAAAGCAATTAAATTTTAACTTTGAACGTTATGATTTAGAATAAGATTCATGAGCAAGTGCCAAGAACATTCAAATGAGAAACATAAAAGACATTGGACAAGTGATACATAATGCAAGTAGTAATATCAAAAAACAACCTTTATTATTTATAAATGAGGCTATATACGTGACCCTTGAGGCTACAATTTTACATGTATGAACAATGAACAATGAACATAGAAACAAAACATGAATTTCAACTAAGCTAGTAAACTCTAAAGGCTAATAGTCATCATCCTCATCATCATATTCATCATGGGAAATAGAATAAGATGCATGTTCAATAGAGTAATGTGGATTGATAGAAGTATTTCCAATTCCACTTCTAGATTCCTCAAGATTCAGTGCAGCAAGAGAGATGTTTAAGTCCGGGCATTTCGGATCGACATCTTTGGATTTTTTTCTCTTTCCTTTTCTAATAATACAATTCTAGCTTTCTCGTACCCATGGCTCTTGTATTCTTGCGAGGCTTTGTTGATTGCCATAACCATTTCATGCAAATAAGGAGAATGAAAAATATTGAATGGTACATTACATGCATAGAGAAATCATACTGCTTTTGGATCCACCTCATCTCTTCCGTTATCAAGGAAATCTGTTATTGTTCTTCTAGTTGAGCCTCCTACATGTTGTGAACATTTTAAATTGAAACCTATTGCAGCAACTGGAATTTATTTTTCTAATTGTTAATTATTTTAACAATTTATCTGCTACGGCAAATATTGAATAAATCACACTGCAACCTTCAGAAATTAAATACTGTGGAAATAATAGCGCTGGAAATTGAGAAAATACTAGCACACACAAACAATAAAAATGACACTGTTATTTTTGGACAAATGTCCCCTGAAAAACCCAACTTGGGAAAACCGGTGTAGCAGCTGGGGGTTTTTATTATTATCCAACAGTGAAATCTGAGTACAATCTATGGATGCCCAACTAGCAATCCAAACAAAGAAAAATACTGGCAGAAATATTGCGAGAAAATTTTCTCACCCCCACAGGCAATCCTGGTCAAGCCAATCAAATTGGCTTCCCAACTGCTTCTGCGTGGGCCATGCGTCAACCTCTGCGTAGGCTTGAAATATGCTAGTCTGGGAAGTGCCTCTGATTTGCTTATGACTGACTGCCGTTCGTCTAGAATCCTTTGGCTTGTCTCTCTGGAAATTCTTCTGGCCACTAGCACCTGAAATGACCCTTCCTCCAGCTAAATCGAAATGCCCTCTACAGGCTTCTGGGTTAGCGTCACTGTGACTCTTTCTTCCTCTTTGTAATGCACTCGCTGGATTTGGAAAACCTTCTTCGTCCTCACCGTCTATGCCCATCACTCTCTGCTTCGATCTTTGGCTTTCCAACAACTACTGTTGCACTCTGGAAAATGATCTGCCAAGGAAATTGAACTTGTGGTGTTCTGGTGTATCTTCTCCAAGTGCCCATCCACTTCCTCTTATAATCCACTGTTGGAGCACCAATGACCAAGATTAAATCTTAATCAATGGCTAGGATCATCTTGGAGTCAATCCATGTGAGTTTCTAGATGATTCACACTTTGAATTAATTAATTATGATTAATTAACCTTATTCCCTAAGTTTAAACCTAGGGAATATTTAAAAACTCGTTAATAATCTAATTAAGTCATCTCTAGGTGGAATTTTTAGAAACGATTTTTGGGTTTTGGAGATCTTATGTATTCTATCATCTCCACCAAATTTCGTGGCTAGAACACATTCGATGCTACAAAAACTAACACTCCCTCTTAGCAAAGGCTGTGTTCTCTCTCTAGTGCTGCACATCTTGCCATAACAACCTGTCTCTATATCACCTTTGTCACATTGTTGATGTTTGGCTACTGCCACTGCCTACCACTGCCCACCAACCATTGCGCAACTCTGATGCTGCATTTGTGCTGCTGCTGACATTGCCATACTGCTCCCAACACTGCATCTGCACTGTAACTCTCTCTCATCTGTTGTTGCTGCAACTACAACTAAGAAGCATCCAAAACACTGAATCAATTGTGTTCAGTATGATGCATCTGTCTCCGGAGTCTCTGACTGCTACTGGCATTTGCACTGCCACTAAAGAATCTGTGTTGTTGTTGACTCTGCATCGCTGTCAACACTACACTGCGCTCCTCAGCTTCTGATTGTTACTAGTGTGCAACTGTCACTCTGGAACTAATTGCATCAACTGCCATTGATCCATCCTGCTACTGAATACTGTGGGCCCCTGTAGCAAGGTAGTGATCCATGAGGTTGACTCCTCAAGGATTGTGCCCAAACTCTTTAGCTCTCTAGGGCTACAACTCCAAGTCACCCCACCTCACTCCTGGAGGTATGGCCCTATAGCAAGGTAGTGATCCGTGAGGTTGACTCCTCAAGGATCGTGCCCAAACTCTGTAGCTCTCTGGGGCTACAACTCCAAGTCACCCCACCTCACTCTTGGAGGTATGGCTGCCATCATTGCGAAGTCTTCCTCCAACCTGGAGGACAACCTATTTATCTCAGCATGTGATGCTGCTTGGTCCTGCTTCTCCTGCTTGTCCTTTCTGAGAGGACATTGGGTACTATAGTGGCCAAACTCGCCACACCTGAAGCATTTGACCTTAGATAGGTCCTTCTTCTTCTTTCTCTACTCCCCCTGCCCCTGACCGAGACCCTTCGATGCGTGGGCCACATTCTCTTCCTCCACCATCTTCAGTTCGTTGCTACTGCTGCCACTGATGGAGCTCTTTAACAGAGCTCACCTCAACTCCTCTTGTTGCAAATCGACTCGCATCATGTCCCAATGTGGTAGCTTGTCTTTGCCAATATATGTGTAAGTTTTTATCTTGTTGTAGCCAATATATCAATTTCATATCCAAATGTTCAAAACTATAAGGTCCCCATGCCTCTGCATATGTTATGAAATCTCATCAATCAATCTAGGATGTTCCATCCAATATCAGTTGAAGCAAGTATATCAAAATGAATGATAGCCTTTGTAAGACTAAATCAATACCCTCCAGCTAACAAAGGAGCAGGTTGAGTCATAGATACAGATCTCCAAGATATGCTTAATGAGAGTAAGTGTCTTAGAGGGAAGGAATGGTATTCCATAGTCTTCTATAGTATCTTATAAGAGCACTAGCTTCATGAACCTTCTCAAATGAACAATCTTGATTCTTTAACAAATGAACACCCAATAACTAAACAATCAATAAATGAACAATCTTCAAGTGGCATGGGCTACTTCCTTTAGTTCGTAGATACATATATAATTGATTTCGCACCTTTATCTGAGCATGTCATACAACCCTTTTTATCTTTTCCATATTAAGTAGGCTATCAACCATCTCAAACCTACTTAGAAGATAAAGGAGGAAAAGATGTGGTAAACACATATGCCAACATCGTCTTTGCCAAAGTATATTGAAATTAGATTTAATGCCATCTAATGTCCTATGTGAATTTACTCTACTAATGTCTATTACCTTGAAATCCATAATGCACCGTAGTAATAATGTCAATAAACTCTCACTCCTATCGCCACATAGTATCACTTTGCCAATATCATCAATTAATTGTCACTCTCGTACATTGAATTTCATAAAAAGATAATTGTTCAGAAAATAAACTCTGCTCTGGAAATCACAAACTTCAGCTCTGAAAATAAATGTGTCAGAAAAGAATTACAACCTTACTATTTCCATTTTTCTGAAAATACCTTTGTTTTAAGAATGTTATTTTTGGTTGCCTTGGAATGACATGTTCTACTATGAGGTTATTCTTTCCTCAAAATTCAATGAACAAAGTGTGCATGTTCAATCCATCTGTCACTTTCTTCTATTTCATGTCTGCACAATAACTCATATTCACCCTCAATGCCCAAAATAACACTTTTGTTGGAAATAATACTAGGGGGGGTGAATTAGTATTTACAATTCAATAATTTTTCGTTTCATAATCAGATTTATATACACTACTTCAGTGAAGTGAACTTGTGTGTACACACAATTGTTGTTAAGGAAACCAATGCATATCCAGTGAACTTATGGTTTAGTTAATTCATCATGTGTTGATCTTTAATCAGTGCATCAGTACTTTATTAAACAGTGACTATGTGCAGTAATAATAGAATAAACCATCACACATAAGCAACACACATGAACACCAATATTTAAGGTGGAAACCCAATGCGGGAGAAAAACCACCTGCTGTTGTCGTCTCTATCTTCTTTTTAATATAAAGAAAATCTGTTTACAATCTTGTACGGCTGCAGACTCATACCAGTACGCAGGCACCCACTTGCAGACGGCTACAACCTTCTTTCATTCTCCAGCTTCTACTGGAAGGGAGCTACAACCTCCTAGCTCTTGTACTAGCCGATATGTTTACTAGTACGTGGGTGCTGACCTATAGAAGGCTACAACCTTCACTCTTCCTCTAGGGACCACGTTTCGTAAATTTTCAGACTGGATAGTCCTGGTACACAACAACACAATATGAAGGCGACGTTTCATCAAATTTTCACACTAGATCAATGTTTTAAAACTCTGACTCCGACTCCGATTCGGCTGAGGGTTGACTCCGACTCGGTAGGCTCGATTTCAATGACTCGATCGTTGTAAAAATTACATTAAATAATTTTTTATTATAAAAAACATAATTTTAAAGATTTTCATTCATGTTTCCAAACACATAGCATCATAATATAGATAGAAGACAACATATGATCAAAGTAGGCTCATGAATATATCCATTATATCAAAATGGCACCCAGTGCGTCCAATACATACATGATGATGATATAGAGATCAAAACAAAAACACATAACCAAGGAGGCTAGAATTGGCGTTACCCTCCAAAATAGATTGTAAGTCATCAAGGAACTAATACAAGGGTCGAAGAGTGTTCCTCACTCCAAGAAAGTCCCAAAGTGCAGTGTACATCTTCAAAAGGTGCATCCTCCACCATGATGTCATCTAGGAGAGACCCTAAGTCACCCTTTTCAAGCATGTGAGTGACATGGCACCCCTTAGGGTAAGCATTGGCATCAAAGAGGGATGTGCTAGCCCTCCTAAGTCATCTCAATGATAACCATCCTCATCTGTGCTCTGGAAGAAGGCACCATCCACCAAAATAGGGTCAAGGCCAGCTAGGGGGCATCTTCAGTCCATTTGGGCATATCACCAAATAGTCCAACGTCTAAGGTTTTATGTTTAGTGTTTTAGCATTTGGAGGCTCATCAAGGGTGTAACATCATGTGGAATCAACTCAAGTCTCAATGCTCATCTTTGGAGGGTCAAGGTTGGGGCCACAAAGTTAGGTTTGCTTTAAGAAAGGGGCAAAGAACCTATTGGAAGGTTTTGAAGAAGAATGAAGCTATCCCTTAAGGAATCTCTACTACATATGTGATGCCACCAAAACAAACCTCTCAAGATCAAGTGAGATAAACTTATTTAGGGACAAAAAACCATTAAAGTATCATAGTGAAAACTTCGGAGCCCCCCAAAAGCAAAAAAAAGAAATATTGTTGTTTTTTAGTTCACGGCTTGTTGTCATCCAACCCAGCCGGCTGAGTAGCTAGACAACTCAGCCGACTTAGTAATAACCTGGCCAGCCGAACTGGTTCATTGGCCGAGTTGGCCCAGTGAGGCCTTGACTCGGACCAACTCGGCCAAGTCGGTTCCGAGCCGGCCGAATCTTAAAACACTGCACTAGACCTGTCAGTGGCGTTGAAGCTCAAATTCAATAATAATTGCATCAACCAACAATCGATCAATCTGAACAACTAGATCACTATTACCAGAACACTGTGCTGAACCCAAAAACCTGCATCATCATCCAGAACCAACTGCAACCTCAAAAATCATATGTCAAAATGTATACGCTACTTTAGTGAAGCCAACCTGCGTATATATGCTACTTCCTCTGACCAAACCTGCGTATACCTCCAAAATTACTGAATCATAAAAACCTCTGAATCAAAACTGTATCAACTAGTAACATTCGGAATGTCTGCTGTCAAATTACAAAGATCTATACAGACAACAACAAAGATCACCCTTCTCATTTAATCAATTAGACTCAATCTCCTTATGCATTCAATTCTACTTTCAAATCTAAGAAGACATCATTGACAGACAACAGTAAAACAACAACACTGATCAGATAAATCAGTCGTTTTTGAATAACAGGCTTTTCATTTGCATATGCTACTTGGAAGAGTTGAACCAGCGTGTATACGCATCTTCACCAAGGTGAACCAGCGTATAGATCTGCAAATACCAACTTAAAACTTCATAGCTATTCCAGACTTCAGTCATACCCAAATCATAACATTTATAGGATAAAACATGCGTCAGTATTAAGATCTAGCCCAACAATTATTAGATCATACAATGATAAGTCATTTCGGGTCTCATGATTCTGATCCAACATTGTATCAAAAGGTGCACAAGATATTTCAGATCATATCATAACCATAGCCCTTACAACATAAGATATACTTCAGATAGAAGTATTCATGAAAAACCCTTTCACTTGCACACTTGGCCCTTTGATCTTCTCCTCATATAGTTTTTGGCCTTTCTCAATACCTTGGACTAAAACAACACTTAGAACTTGTGGTATTCTTGGACGGGATCAAATAACTTTACTCTGCTCAATATTGTGGGCTAATGCCATGGTATGGACCCTTGGTATTCTTTAATCTTAAATTTCCTTGATTTTCCAACCCAGACTCTCTTTTCTTCTTGTGAAAGTGCGTGCATACATATACGCTCCTTTTGTACAGTGAACCCGCTTGTATATGCTACTTTGACAAGGTGAACCTGCGTATACAGCTTAAACTGACTTAAAACATCATTTTTCTTCAACCTTTTTATTATGATCTGTAGTCCTTTGTTCCAACTTCTTGATCTTCTGTACCATTGCCCTGTTACCTCTGAATTGACCTGTTACAATGTGAATTGCCAATTATCAAATTTGAACTGACTTGTGAGTGAGTTGCCATCAAGGACAACACCTGTATCATAATGCCAACAATTTCTCAAGCAATGCATGCCCAAGGCTCTCTCTGCATGACCTCAACCTTCAAGTTTTGTTGCTCAGTGTATTCATGGTTCGCTCGAGTCCTCTCATCACTATGGCAGGAATTCGGTGCTATGCTAGGCACCTTTCTTTGGCGGCTACGAATTCCTAATCCCCAGTGGTTGAATTCCACATCCCTTGACAATTGGCCTCTTTAGTTTATGTGTGTTCTTTACTCTGTTGGTTTCTCCAAGCACTTTTTTCTAGATTCACAACTTTATCTCAACTCTGTGGGTGTTTCTATTCCCTTTTTAATTCCTCGTGGAATTGTTCCATGTGGCGGCTTGTACGGTTGCTGCTTTCACATTTGTGTAGCGACTGCAAATTAAAGTGGCCAACAATTCATAAAAAGGTGACGGTTGCAGTGACTTGTCAGTTGCAATATACCACCTTTTGTTATCTCCTAACGATGTAATATCTCTCACGCGACACAATACGATTAGCAATAGAATACGGTTAAACCAAGGTTGGCCTCACATTTGTCTAGCAGATTCTTTTACTGAATCAATTTGAATCTATATTCCAAACCTCATATTCTTCTAATTTGGCACAGGTAATCTCCTTATCCCTAGTGGCGTTGTTTCACTAATTCATCAGAGATTCAAACCTCTTCGATGGCTTTAGTGGTGGCTTTAACAATTCCACTTTTTACGGATTCATAGATTTAATGCGGATTGCACTTGCCTTCACGAACACAAGTCCAATCACCCGACGGAACTTTACCTACGCGCATTAGACTCACCTCCACGAACACAAATCCAATCATGTGGCGAAACCATTGCTAGTAGTGGCCGCCTGATTCCTCGCATTTCTTCTTTACAACTGGAGATGTTCAGCACCCCGTAATAGAGCTTTCTTCTCCTTGTTCTAAGTTTCCTGAGTCCTTACATCGAATTCTTCTGTTATCTCTGCCTTCGGGTAGGACTTTCTCTCTGTGTCAAGAAAGATTGGGCCAGTGCCTATGTGATCAGGAGCTCAAGACCAAATGTTGAAAATGCTCAGTTTTGAAAGTACTCAGAGCTGGTTCAAACTTGAACAACCGGATAGAGCTTGTCCTCCTGATTCCATCACTGCGAACGGTTCGAAAAACGGTCTTTGTATGAGGAAGTTATGCCAAAAAGAAGAATTGCCCAATAACATTGAAATTTTGAATTTTTTTCAAAAAAATTTAAAATAGAATATTCCATAGAATATTCCTTAGAATATTTTGTCTTGGGCAATGAATGGCAGGTTGCCAAGTGGCAGGCTCAGAGGTCGCCACGTGGCTCGGGTGACGTCAGTAGGTATGTTGGCGTATGTTAAAATTTTTGGAGGCGCAGAGGATCGAACCCGCGACCTTTTAACCACAAATGCTATGCCTTACCATTCCGCCACAACTGCAGTTCTTGTTATGGGAGCGGAAGAAATATTAGATAAAGTTTAAACGTTAAATGGGCGGGGTCCGAAGTGGGCTAGCCCCCCATACCATGCGACCACGGCCAAGAACCAAGGCCTTAACACCCCAAACGGTCGACGGTAAATCCGTTAGCGGTTATGAAACGTTGGTCATATGTAGATTTTTGGGTCCAACAAATAGTTCAACAGAGAGTTAACCAACCGCTTCGTGCGCAATTCGAGGCAGAACCACCGAACCATCAAACTGTTCACATATGCCATTAACACAATCCGTTAACGGGCGGTCAACCTGGCGGAGAATTTGGCGGAGGGCGTCAAAATTGGCAGGTCTGCCATATTTGGTGGCTCTCACTGGCACTCCAAGTTTAGTTAACTAGAGTCTTTTTAGGGAAAACTGGCAGTTCAGTAAAGGAGCCATAACTTTGGCTAGGAAAGTCCTTTTTGGACGATTTGTTTTTTTGATTTTGACTAATCAGATGATGCTGAAGCCATTGGCATAGGTTAGAGAGCAATTAGAGGTTGTTTGCAAGTGTTTTTGCTCCATGGAAGTTCTAGGAGCCACCAAGGCCCAGTATTGTGGGAGTTGTATAGGGTTGCAGGTACCCATTGGATGAGAACTAGTAGTCATTCCTGACTGATTTGAGCATTTTGAATCCATTTTTACAGTCTATTTTGCCTGGTAAGGCTTGTATTCAGCTGTACAATCATTTTGAGCTTTTAATCAATTCAAGGACATGCCCCATTTGGGAGCCTTGGACCCAGTAGATGTAGCCCAAGAGGGGTGAATTGCTTCATCAACTTTTTTTGCATCTGTGGTTGAGTTATTTTGCAGAACAAATCTGTTTTAGTATGTTAAACAGAGAAATGAATTAATTCTACTACACATAAAAGGGTCATAAACAACTGAAAAACTCATTTGTTTTTAACTGCAAGACATGTACATCATTTAAACATGTATGTTTACTGAATTATATACATTGTTAAGCATTTACAAGTACTTTCATATTCAAATCAAGTTGGTATCAGAGCTGAGTTGTTGTTTCTTTGTATTAAAAGCAGTCAAATAAACTATAGACAGAGCTTGAAATGAGCCAGGTAGCCTTCGAAATGCTCTTGTTATAGAATTGCAAAGTAGATAAACACTATTTTCAGTCAATCTCTGGTGTAGTTGTCTTTTGATTGCTTTTGTGCAAGGATATTTTGACTGTCTTGCAAGTTTTGATGCCAGGGTGCCATTATCTCCACCTTCAGATTCACCCTCAAGAGCCTCAACAAAAGCTATCACTCATAAGGAAGATAGTTTGCTTGATTGACATCACAATAGCTTGATTGTATAGCTTGAAAGGTGTTTTAAGCAGTGTTGAAGATTGATTGCTTTACTATTTTGCAAACTGCATGTTGTTTGAGTTTGCTGAAGTTTGGGGATAGCTACTGATTAGCTAAGTCTTGGAGAAGACAGAAAGGAATAGAAGGTATTTTCCTTATCCCAAAAGGTCCCCAAAATCACTACAAGAATTTCACTTGAGTTGATTTGTTGTTGGCTGGGTGAACAAGATGTTCACTTGATTTGTGTGTTATTGGTTGTTTGAATATGATGCTTGTAAAGACAGTTGGTTGAAAAAGCTTTGTCATTTGTTTTGAAAAGCTTTAAGCACATTGTTGAAGCTAATTTGTTCATTGACATCATAATGACAACTTCATCAAGTGAAGGTTTCTCCTTCACAAGGTTCTTCGATGAGGATATGAAGCGTGAATTCCTTATATTGAAGGATATGGTGCAGATCCTGTTTGAGGATAGAAGAGAAAGCACAATGCTTCATGAGAAATTGTTGGCCATGAAGTAGGAGAAGGAAGAAATTCTTCAAAGATTGCATGATATGGAGTTGCAACTTCATGAAGCCCAAGAGGCTCTGACCAAGAACATGCGTGAGAAAGAGGTAAATCCATTTTGATTTGTCTTCAGTTTCCCCTTTAGAAAGATGTGTTGGATCTTTTGAAAAGCATACAAGGGGAGTAGGATCCAAGTTAATGATTAAGATGGGTTATGAAGGCAAAGGATTAGGAAAGCATGCACAAGACATGATTGAACCCCTTTCTGTTGAAGAACGACCCAAGAATATTGGACTTGGTTATGTGCAATCTAATGGGGAAGACTCAAGAGCCATGAAGGCATATGAGGTTAATTCAAAGAGAATTTTTAAATCTGTCTTATTTCGATCAAAATTGACCTGAAAAAAATGCTTGAAAAAGAGTCATTTCGTCTATTAGTTTGACTATGCCATATATATATATATATCCATTTTTTTAGAAATTAAACATCTACAAAAGGGAATTTAACTAGAGTCTAAAAGGACATTTAATGTGACTAATACAAATCTAGCAACGTCATTCACACCATCTAAGTGTAGATGTTGAAACACATTAGTAACATCATCATCATTCACTGTGCAGAAGTAATCGAGCAATAAAAACCAATGTTCCACCAAGGTTCCGGGACGAGGGGGCGAGGGAGCGAGGGGGCGCGGGAGCGGCCTATGCAAAAGCTCCCTACCATTTTTTAGGAAACGTGGAGGAGCGTTAGGGTCTTAAAAATTTGTAAATATAAAATATAATTTATTAATTGTGTCCACTATGACAATTTGGTTTGAATTGAAACGCTGCAAAGCATGATCATTGATATGAATATCATTTGACATTATCCAAATTTATAATACCATATCAAATAATAAATTTAAAATTCTAATTCAGCTTGGTCAAATTCTAATTTAGATTTTGGTCAGACAGAGGGAGAGCTTCAGCTTGATAAGGTAGCCACTGAATTCTATGAAAAGGTAAATGAATAGATCAGGAACACTGCATTGGCAGTAGAAGGGGCAACTACAATGGGTTGTCCAATTGTATTGGATCCAACAGCTAGAAAGTTTGTTATATTATATATAATATAGATAGTACAGCATATGTTGAAAGAAGAGTTTTAGTTCCAGGAGAGATGAGAAGATCACATGAAAGAGTTTCTGACAGTTTACTATCAAATGACATTGACTGCAGGATGACCATCTGCGAACCAACTTGGGTGACCAACGATGGCATGGATAATTTGTCTACCTTATTAGAGCAATGCCATTCAGTTCAAACTTCAAACTAGCAGTGTATTTCAGGGGTGAAAATAATTTTCAGACCTGAGAATTCAAGCTGAGCAACTGTGCTCTAGGTAAATTTTGTAACTGTATAAATTCATATATAACAACAGTTCCTGAGATTTTTTGCTGCCCATAGTATTTTGTCATGCTTGCAGTAAATGCATGTTAGTGTATAGTCCACCCAATTATTTCCCACATGACATAGGTGCTGCTTCCATAGTTTGTATGTCAAATGTCATGCAAATTAAAAACACAAACTGAATGTCTCATATTCTTTGCCTGTCACTCCAGTTATCTCCCCACTGTAATCCAGCCATCACTTGAGAAAAAAAAGGAGAAGTTTTAAAAGGGAAAATTCATGAACGTGGTATATGGTCCAGCAAATTTCCATGATACTGACCCTCTAAAATAACGCTTGTTGAAACCAAAAGACAGCACAAAATGTTATCCCCATACAGAACATGAGTAGCTTTGTACCACTTTAGGTCTATTAAATCATAAACTATAAGCAAGGCCATTTTTTTGGGAGCGTGGGGAAACGTCCCCTCAGGGAAGGGAAACGTTTCCTTGGCACGTCCCCCTGAGTTTCCTCCATTTTGGGAGCGTGGGGAAACGTCCCCTAATCGTCCCCAAGTCCCCGGAGCACGGGAGCGAGGAACTAGACCCCTAGGGGGGGGGGGGAGTCCCCGTGGAACACTGATAAAAACTAACCTTCAACAAAGGATACTACAAGATATATAAGCACAAGATCATGGTTTCTAGACATTAAATACTGAGAGTATCAGACACTTAAATAATTTATTAAGGATGCGCTCTTAACAATTAAACAAGAAGCATAGACAATAAATGAACTGAAGTTAATAAACTCAAACAAATACAGACCGAAACGAAACAAAATTTCCAGGCATTTTAGAAGAATAATGATTGGAAGAGGTCATCGAGGAGAACAAGACGCAGGGTTGTCAAGCCTAATCAGTTGGATTCTCAAGTGACACAGCCTCGAAGGAACCCTTCGAAAGGCCCAAATTTATTAAGAAACAATAAAAATTGAAAGAGCCCAAGCCCCATCATAAACTGTAATCAACAGAGCAAAAGCTCTTTGATTCAAAAAAGCACTCGCTCATTGCAGACCTTAGATCTCAATTTCTCATTGTTTTACAGTTTTGTGAGTTTTCAAACTAATGTGAAATATCAAATGATTGTTAAAACCTTTGTTTGTATTAGAATAATACTATTATTAATTTAATGCTCATTCTTTTAGTTGTTGCTAATTTTATTCTTTTAGTAGTTTCTTAGATGAAACTGATTCTTTACATAGAAACTTGATGTTTCTATCTTTGTAAATATCTTTGTATTATTATTGAGTATTGTTGCTCAATCAATTAATGAATTCATTCAGAAATCCATATGCGTGTTTCGCACTGTTTTATGGTATCAAAGCCAGGAAAAGAGATTTATTGAGAAGTTATTCTCTCTGCATTTTAATCTCTTGAGTTCTTTCTGTGATTCCTTTCTAAGGTCGAGCCCTCTGTAAGCCAGATAGCCTTCACTGAGTCTTAGCTTCGGCTCTGCTCAGTATGATAAAAGCTTATAGTCGTCTATCTCGATACATAAGTGGATTCTTTGAAAGAATTCTTCAGCTGGTTAAAAAAAAAATTCTCGTGGCTGCAATCTGTGTAGCGCTAGTTCAGTTTTTGCTGGTCGTGGACACGCCATTCGAGATCGTGGCACTGTTTTCTCTCGATTTTCAAAGCGTATTTGGCACTGGTTTTATACGGGGCAGAGGAAGCGTGCATTTGAAATTCACGAGGCCTGTAAGCATCTGGCTGTGAGTTCCAGCATAAAAACCTTGGACAGACACCATATCTCTGTCAGTTTTGCGCGCAGCATTTATTTACGCGACATCACAGTGTGCAGCGTCATCCTCATCGCATCCAAAGCACCAGCGAATTCCTGGATTCTTCTGTCAAAATTTCCGACTGCGGCCACGAGAACCGGGACATATCTTTCAAGGCGTGCCCGAGTTGTCTAAAAGCGTCTCTGTATTTATTTATGGTTCTTTAAAATCCACCGAGTTTTTTTTTTTCGTGTGAATAGCGTGTTCGATCGGGTCTGTTTTTGGGGGATTGCTTCAACAATTACTCGATTTACGGCTCGCGTAACATTGGCTGTGGTCTGCGCTCCATATCCGTCTGTTCTCTTCAAGGGTTTGAAGGATAGTTTCGGCGTTTTTTTGTTCTGTAAGTTCTGAAGGCTAGTTTTGGCGATTTTCTGGTCTTCGCTCCGAATCCGTTTTTTCTGTTCAAAGGTTTGAAGGCTAGTTTCGGCATTTTTCTGGTCTGGGCGGTTTTGGCAGCAGGTTTGACTTCATTTAAGTCACAAGCTCGAATCCCGCAGAGCCAACAACGCATTAACGCCTCCACGAATAGCTTGATCCAGGCGGATAAACGATATATGCTGACCCGTTAAATAACGACCCCGATAGACAAAGATATCTCCCTATGTGCCCTTGCTATATATCGAAGTGCCTTGACGTAAAGAAACCTGTGCTTTACAAATAGATCTAGCGGAGGTCAGATAGTTTTGGTTCTCGGAATTTTTTGATCGATGCTTCTCTGGATTGCGATTCTAATACATACACTGCGTATTGGAGTGACAACACAGTTCTTGAATAAAAAGGAGCAGTGAGCGTATTATTTCTCTGTCCACGTATTGGTCAACCTGTTATATGCCTTTGGGTCCACATATTGGTCAACTTCCATCCACGTATTGGTCAGATTTCTTTATTTTGTTTTCGCTGAGTGGATTAAGATTCAAATTGCTGCAAAATCAGAGGTTTTGAGGTTCGATCTAACTGAAAAGTTAGTCGCACAGAAATTTTTTTTGCTGTCCCAAAAATATAGAGCTAATTTTTTCTCAAATAATATATCGTCTGTGGAGAGTTTTGCCGGGAGAGCTCTATATATTTTCTTGAAACTGCTTCGCAGAACGAATCCTGTTTTGTTTATTTATTGCACCAGGATCAGCAGGCATCTACAACGAAATTTGTGCCAGATTTCTTTTTCTTGGGAAACGTGCAGATAGCTTCACTCACCAATCTGATGTTGGAAGGAAATCAACGCTTTAATGGCAAAAATTATAACATCTGGAAACAGAGAATGTTGACCATTTTTGAATATAGGCGTCTTGATCAGCTCGTTCTCAACAAAGAGCTCCGTCCTGGTACAGCTGGCACCGATCAAGATAAGTTTGATGACCGAAATCGAGAGGCTGTTATGCTTCTCAAGCTCTCTGTAACTGATAATCAGTTACCGCAGATTCCCTCTGGCAAGACAGCTGCCGAGATCTGGCAACAGTTGAAGGAATTACACGAGATATCCGACAAGAGCAGAGCTTTCTTTCTCAAAAATCAGTTGTTCTCCATCATGATGGATGAACATATGTCTTTACAGGAACATCTCAACAAGATTAAAGACATTCGAGATCAGCTTGAAGCCATTGGTCGCACCATGGAGGAAGAAGATATGGTAGTTATCACTCTGAAAAGTCTACCACAATCTTATGAGCACTTCATAGAAACACTCAACATTACCGCCACTAATGTTGATCTGAAGTTTCCAGAATTATGTACCAAACTCATGCAGCAGGATTGTTGGAAACAACAGTTTGGTAGTGGTGCAGCATCAGCCTCCTCAGAAAATGCTTTTGCTACCAAATATCAGTCCTCTCAGTCCTTTCAGCAGAAAGGTTCTTCTCAGTCTTTTGATTCTGCTAGGAAGAAAAATGTGCAGTGTAATTACTATCACAAGTTTGGCCACATGAAGAAAGATTTCCGATAGAGGATTGCTTCTGAACAGAAGAAACAGGGAGGGCTCCATCAGACAACGAATGTTGCAGAACATTCCAAGCAGACAGATTCTGCCTTTTATGCCTTTATGACTAAAAGGTCTTCAGATCATGTTCCATCTTCTGCCTGGTACATTGACTCTGGTGCATCATGCCATTTTTCTCACAGGCGTGACGGGTTTATTGACTTCTCACCTTTCAGTGATTCCGTGGTATTTTGCGGAGGTGAAAAATACACAGTGGTTGGCAGAGGTACAGTTCAAATCCAGTCTAGTGGCCGCACACTCATCTTCCTGAATGTGTACTATGTTCCTGGTATGGAAATTAATTTGTTGTCTGTCAGTCAGATTATGAGGAAATCTCCTCAACTTGATGTAGTGTTCAGAGCGCACAAATGCTCTATTATCGACAGGGAGACTAGTCTTACAGTTGCTGTTGGTCTAGAAGATCATGGTTTATACAGGCTTCTTGACACTGGTGATTCTCCTGAAGTGGCTCTAGCAGCGTGTGTTTCTCCCATCAACACTCTATGGCATCAGCGATATGGGCACCTAAACATTCAGTATCTCTCTCAGCTTTCTCGGGAAGGACTTGTGTAGGGTTACCTGATATTCAGACTCAGCAGTTGGGCGTATGCGGCGCTTGTCAAGCTGGCAAACAACATCGTTCTTCATTCACGAATGGAGAATCCTGGCGAGCCTCTAAGGTACTCCAGTTAATTCATGTTGATATTTGTGGTCCTATGAATACATCTTCTATCACTGCTTGCAAATATTTTTTGCTTATTGTAGATGACTTCAGTAGAAAGATGTGGGTATGTTTTCTAAAATATAAATCGGATGCATTTAGTATATTTCAGAAGTTTAAAACCTTAGTGGAAAAAGAGTCTAGCTGTAATATCATGACTCTTAGGACAGATAACGGGGGGGAATTTTGTTCTTCTGCTTTTTCCAACTTCTGTGATACTCATGGCATAAAACGCCAGTTCACTACCCCTTACACTCCTCAGCAGAACAGTGTTGTTGAACGCCGCAACCGCACGGTTGTTGAAATGGCTCGCTCCATGTTACAACACAAGAATGTTCCAAACAAATTCTGGGCTGAAGCCATCTTTACTACTGTTTATCTTCTTAACCGATCACTGTTATGAAACCAGCTCAAGAAAAGATAGAAAAGATAGATCAACGCCTTAGAATTCAGCCTCTTCGAGGGGG
>APFE031647691.1:0-35257 GCA_000404065.3 Pinus taeda | reverse complement strand
ATGTTGTTTGCATACTCCACAAGTGCTTTCTTATGAACAACAAGAGATAATTACTGAAAGGCAACTACCGTGAAAACTTGTAAATAGATCTGTTGAATAATATGGATTCTCTATCTGACTCCAAAAACATTGCATAAGGATCTTGAAATTCATGCATACTGGGACTTAGCTCATCCAATGGATTACTTTTCTTCTCCTTGTACCATGAATGCAAACTTTCATCTGAGTTTTGTGATGAGACTCCTGCTGAAAATTACAAAGAAACGCTGCCAGATCAAGTTTGTATCAGTACACGTTTCAAGCTCACAGGTAGCTAATGGAGAGGGAATTTTACTGCAGACATCATCCAACACATTTGCTATTGGATCGTGACAAAATTGAAAAGACTGTTGCAACCCATTTTCTATTGGTTCCGATGAGATCACATGATTTTCTATAGGCTTCCCATCTTTTATTGAAGATATACTATGCAATTTTCTCGTCAAAAAATGAAATGATTCAAAACAAAATGGTACGGAATCATCTTGCATCATTTGATCATATGGTCCAGCTTCCAAGTCTTCATTTTCAACTTGAAAATAAATGGCATTCGGACGCTACAAATCTAGATATGAAAAGTCTTGAACAAGGTTTTCATTGCCCTCAAGATGGTCCAGATAAAGACTTGTCGACAGTTGATTTCTAATTGCATGAAAGTTGTCTCTGATGAACTGAAACAAAGCAAAACAAAAAGGAAAATATCCTTCACTTACTTCAAAATTTGATGCACTTTCCTCCTCACTTCCATAGCTGATATGCAATGGCTGATCATTGTACTCAAACTGCAGAAAGTGAACTTCTTCCTCCCACAAACTAGTTGTTGATTTGTCTGCAAGAGTAACTTCTATTTGGTGAACATAATCATCATCATACTGATCAATTTGAGGCAAATCATTAGTGTAAAATACATCATCAAGCATACATGTCATATCAACATATCTCTCTTCTACAAGATGGTCTATAAAACAATCATCACCAGATCTATGACAACTGGGATAAGAAAGAAAAAGTTTTGGATCAACAATTTGTTCTTCTTCAATCAGCGAGCCATGGTCTTGAACATCATGCTCTTTCATTGTGGTGATCTTTTGCATCATCTCTTCCACTGCACTTACCAAAATTTCAAGCTTTACCTCTAAATATGTCGATTCCTCTTTATCTATGTTCTTCCTCTCTTCTTCCTTCAACTTTGCCCTTCTGATCAACAGATTAGCCTCTACATCTACTGCATTTTTTTGCATCTCTTCAAGAGTTGCAAGGTTCCTTTCCCTCAACTGAAACTCCATTTCTGGATCAATGGAACCTGGGTAGTGCAAGAGGGCAGATCGAGGAGGAGGTCTTATATTAAGTGGCATCAACAAATAGACTTGGTTAAATTTGGCAGAAAACTGTTGCACCGTCTCCCCTGGCTATCTTTTCAGCTGGTTATACTCTTCTAGAATCAAGAAAGGGTTTTGTCTGACCACCCACTTGTCGAGCAAAACTTTGACGAACTGCTGGAAATCTGAGATGATTGCATCAAGTAGGGTTTTGAACCAACTCTTGACTTCATCAACTTCAAAAACATCAAGAAAAGACTCGAAATTCAATACATGTCTCTCAACAATGATGTTGTCGCGTTCACCATCAAATCTTGGTGGATATAGGTCATGATTTTTAGGGAAAGCATGGGATATAGGAGGTAAAATCAGAGGCTTGTATCGATCTGGAATTTTATAAGGTATAGAGGTATGTATAGAAGGTGTAGAATTAGTCTTGGTCTCTTTAGGCTCATCATTTTGAAGGCGGTCATCACAAGATTAAGAAAAAGGGTCTTGATCAAGATCAAAGGCATGCGAATATTTGGTATTCACAATCTTCAAAGGGAAAGAATCGAATGCAGGTCTGGGATCTTTTCTCAAATACAATATACTTTGTAAAGCCTTCTTGACATTCTCGGGAAAAGAGAAGAAACAATTTATAACAAAGAACAAAATGTCTTGGATGAAATTCCAACTTGAATACCTGATCTTTCCATATTTTCCTTTCATGTTTTTGCTGGTCCGGTTCATCCTCCAGTGGAGTCTTTCGATCTGATCTCGAAATTGATTTGGAGTCACCAAGTGAATGATTTCAGCCTTCCGGTGTCTGATCGTTGTTCACCATCAACAATCAGATCTAAAATTGATTACATTTTGCTGAGGAACATAAAACTACGTTCCCCAGTATGGTCGCCACTATGTTAGTGCCTAAATCTGCCTCAGGCTGAAGGAAGGCAGGTCTAGGGTAACATCAAAGCATGCCTAACCTAGTAGCTAGCCCTACCAGGTCGGGAGAGGGCTCTCTCCTTGTCAATCTCAATTAGGATATGGCAACTAGGGCTTGAGATGACTGAAATGAATGATGATTTTAGGCTAGATATAGAAAATTAGGGTTTCTGGTTTGATTTTAAGTTTTGGTTGCTGGGTTAATTGGAGAAGGCAGATTGGATCCGGGAAATTAACTCAGGAATACAGTCATGTCCTGTGGGGCAGGGTAGACAAGAGCTTATGTACTAGAAAAGGATTGAGATGGTAGAGTAAGACAACTGAGGTGTTGAGGAGGGCATAAGAAACTATGAATCCTCTTCAAACAGTGAAAACATTGAAAACTAAATGCAATCCCAAGACAAAGCACTGTAAATATAGTGTATTTTGTCTATTCACCTTGATTCATTTAGTTTAGAAGAAAAAGATAAATGTGGATACATATAAAATATTAGAAAAACTCATTACAAAGAAGAAGCTATACAACTCACTGTCACAAGAATCCCACAAAAATAGTTGTGAAACCTGGTTTTATTCCTTGCCAACTGCTAATACAAAATGTTCAATGAGTCCAATACTTCTGCCAAAGTCCAAACTATACAAATGAATCAAAAAGTACATGATATAGTCAAGGAAACTACTCAAGCTAGCTATCATGGTTGAATCTATGAGAAGAGGAGTGGTTTCAACCATATCTAAACTAGGAACAGGAATATAGGCAGTGTAATAGCTTGCCTCTAAAACCATGGAAACTGATTCATTCACCCCCAAACCACTTAAAAATGATAAATATAGCCTCTAAGGTCATTTTTCAGTTACATTTACATAGCATAGCATCATTTACAATCATAAATTCATCCAAGATGAGAGGAAAAGTCAACTTGTAGAAAAACTAGGTGAAATTTGGATTTTTGAACAAAATTGGCAAAATTCATCCTATGCGTAGCACTTTTTCTAGGCCAATTTTGGAAGGCGTCCCGGAGTTCAAATCGGGTGCAGTATAGCTCATTTGAAATCTTGGTGAGTAGACGTTTTGGAACAACTTGAGTTTCTGAATTTGGAGTCCATTTGCCGCTCCAAAAATTGATTCTCCCAACACTGCTTCCTTTGTGGCAAAAAAGTGGCAGAGAGGGCACTGTTTAGGTGTTTTTTTCCCTTTTGGAGACCTAGAACTTGTCCAAAATTCTCAGCCATTTCTGAGCTTTCATATTTTTCCATGCTGATTCCAAAAATATAAACTTTTTTGCAAGAAAATATCCCCAACACTTATTGAAAACCCCTGTTTTTTACATTAAAATTTTCAAAATTGACAAAAATTTCTCCAAATTTCTTGAAATTTGGCATGATTGACCCTTTTTAGGTGCTTTGATGAGCCAATGATGTTTCAGCCAAGATCTTGAGTTTATCTTGCTCTTTCTTGTTCCTCAAGAATCTTCTTCGTTTGGCTTTTAGCCTCTTTGTCCTTGCATTACAAATCTTTTTCCTTGATCATCAAATCTTTGACACTCCTTGGATTTTGAGCATCCAAGTCCATGACACTCACCTCTTGTGCCACCTCATGGTCCACAAGGACAAAATCTCCATAATCACTGTCCATTGGCTTGATTTACTATAAATTCTAGTGAGGAAAGAAAGGTAGTGTGGGTGAATGATGAGTATGAAGAGATTTTCAAAAGAAAGGGAATGAGTGGGATGAGACATGGATATGCGTGAGATTTGATGTAATGTAGGGTTTGAGGGAATAGGGTATGAAGGGGATGACTGGGGTTTTAAGAATTGAGGGTATAGGGTTATGTATGTAAGTAGAGTTTTAGGGAAGTGTATATGAGGGAATGGGATTAGGGAAAAATATATGTGGGAGTGGAGTTTAGGGAGAGAGTGATTGGAGTGTAATAGGATAGAGGGAATGAGGATTTACTATCAATAATGAGTGATAGAACTAAGAAAACTAGGTTTTAGAACAAAAAAATTAGGGTTTTAATTTAAAAGAGGAAAGACCAAGCAAAATCTTCATGAAAGCACCCTAAACAACAACAAGATGACAATACTTATCTTCAAGAGGACATTTGGAAGTGATTTGGTAAGTTTGGAGGAAGTTTAGACTTGGCTGGATAGGTGCCCAACACCCTCTCTCAGGTGTGCGGCGCCTTTTCTATGCGCAATGCCAGTGTAATTTTACAATGTCAAACTTTGCCAAGTGCGCAATGCCTTTTCTATGCGCAGCGCCGGCTGCCGGGTGCGCAACGCCTTTTTGAAGACCACTTTTGGAGGACTTCCTAGTGTCTAAATTGTGTGTGTGATAGTTCAATGGAAATCATATCGGGTCTACTTTCCAGAACATCTTGAATTTTCCAATTTGGAGGTCATTTTCCCTATCAAAATTTAAATCTCCCAAGACTGGTCAAAATGTGCAAAATGAGGCTGCCTAAATGCAGAGAGCTGTTGCAGTCAACTTTTGAAGGTCTTCCTCAACTCCAAATTGAGTTCGTGATAGCTCATTGGAAATACCTTTGTGTCTAGTTATTATTTGACTCATCAACAAATTCATTTGGCCAACCAAGCTAGGAGAAATCTTGATTTTCCTAAGGTCACTTCAGAGGTGCATTAACTCTCCTAAGGCAAATTGTATTTTTGACATTTCTCTAAAACCGTGACACCTGTGTAAAAAGTGAAGGAGGTTTTTCTTCCTTGGCCGGTTATGGACAAAAACCTCTCTCACACTTTCCAAATTCATTTTGGCTTGCTCAGAAACATCAATTGAGTAAAACCTATCCCGATGTATGGAACAGGGGATTTGTCGAAATGAAGTGAAATGAAGGGGATAAGGGGCTTCTAATTTTTTGAGAAAATTCTGGGAATTAGGGAGGGATGTTAGGAAGTAGAGGAAGGTGAAATTTCAAACATTGAGTGAGGAGAAGGGGTCCAAAAGGGCAAAATACAGGCCTAGCCTAGAAAATTGTCAAATTGTGGCAAGAAACTAGGGTTTGTGGGAAAATGAGAAATTTGAGGGATATCAGTGATGTGAAGTGTTTAATAAGGCGCAATAAGGGTAGGGGAAGGTGTATGAGCATAAGGATGCAATCTTTGTTGATGATTTGACCATCCAAGAGAAATTACCTTCAAAACCCTAGGAGAAGAAAATGAGCCTTACCCAAGTACAACTGAAGCACAAATCAAGGTGTAAAATGACCCATTGGAACCTGAAATGATGATGAAAACTCTTTGAATGATGGTACACTCTATGGAATGGTGACATGGACCGACTTTGGAAAACTTTGAAAGGAGTGAAAACCAAATCCTAGATCTAATACCTAGTGGCCAAATTTTATTTGAAGACTCACTGAAATGACAAAATTTGACTTTGACACCTTAAAATCATTTTGTAAGAGCATGTTTGATCACTAGAGGAAGGCTTCAAAGACTGGCACTAACACCACCAAATCCCATACCTAATTTCGGTAGGACCTAAGTCTAGGGTGCTTAGTCTGGCAAACATTCTTTACTTGCTTAACAATAAGTTCAGAATCGATAAAAACACTTAAATTTTGAACTTTTAAGCTTTTGGCTAAATTCAATCCTAAAACAAAAGCTTCATATTCAACAACATTATTGGTAACTTCGAAGTCTAATTTACATGATTGGGTTATATTTTCCTTTTCAGATGAAATTAAAACAACTCCAGCTCCTGCCCCTTCTTTTGTGCAAGAGCCATCAAAGAACAGTTTCCAAATATCAGTTTGGTTTGGTTCAGGACTTTCAACTACTTCTTCAATCTTAACCTAAGTTTTATGTTGGCTTGAAGTGAGCTGAAAACAACCAAAGTCTTGATTTGTTGCATAAATTGGATGGTTCCTTGGCTGGTCAGTCTTACAAACAGTATGTGAAAACCTTACCTCTCTATATAATCTCAACTGCTCTCCTCCATAAACAGGAATAGTATCATATGACATGTCCATATGTAGAGTTCCCCCTAGTTTGGCACAACATGACCTAGAAAGGAGCATTCCAAACTTGGGAGGGATTTCCGTGACAACAATATCAAGTACTACACTCTTTACTGGAATTTGGGCAAGGGTAACCACTAGATGCTTAATCAGTCCTAAACAGGGCACCCTTTTGGAATCAAAGGTGTACAGGTCATGGTAGGATTTAGCGATATCGAGTTTCAAATGGTCCATGATGGATTTTGGCATAAGGTTTTGTGATGCTCCTAAATCAAGCATACAATTGTATAACATGGAGTCATTTGTTTTAAGAGTTACGTAGAAAGGAGACACTATCTCATTTATCATGTCTGAACTAGGGCCAAAGACTACTGCTAGTTTTTCATCTTGTAGACTTATGACATCACCTTCAACATCAACCGAGGTATTTTCAATCCATTTAGTGACTTGACTTTTATAATCGAGTTTTTAGAAAGTTATGACAATGGAATTAGGATCTTAACCCTCTCCAATTCTTTTTCAACATTAAATGCAGTCAAAATGTTTTTACCAACTTGGGAAGTATCAATTGACTGATCTAATGGCTGAATAAGAGTTGTTTGAGCTTCAACAGTTTTGGTACGTGGTTCAATTATCGGAGTTTCCTTTGGAGGTCTCCTAGGAATAGGTCTAGGCCTAAGATCATACCTTTTGTTCAATTCTGCAATTAAAAATTCAGGAAATGCATGATATTTAGATACCTGTGCAACTTCCTGATCCTCTTGACCCTGATTCTATTGTGAGAGAGGAATGATGGCTGTTTGAGTGGAAGAAGAATCCATACTATTAATATCTTCAGTGATTTTCATAGTATTATCATTAGGTTGTTGGTCATCTATTAATAGAGGAGTAGGAACCTGTTGATCATTGGTAGGTCTCTGAAGAATTTGTAGTGGTTGGTTTCTTTTATATTGACTTTGATTTTGGCTTTGAGGTCTAGCAACTGTTTGTTGTATGGTCCTAGGTTGGGTCTCAATCTTTGAAATCCTATTTGATAGGTTTCTAAGAAGAGATGTTATTTCATCTATTTTTGAGTCTTCTGATTTAGTCTTAGAGGAATTAGAGGCTTCTTGAACAGATTTAAGTTTTCTTTGGGCCTTTTCTTCCTTAAGTTTCAAAGAAGTTGAGGTTGCCCTATTTGCTTCTACTTCTATAGCGTTTGTTTGCATGTCTTCAAGAGTTCTTGAAGTTCTGTCTCGTAGCATAACAACAAAGTCATCATCGAAAGATTTAGAAAATCTAGACTTAGCTATTGCTACAGGGGGCTTACAATCAGCAGACATTTTTTAACAGACTTTGTTGAATCTTTTGATAAAATCTTCTACTAGTTCACCAAAGTTCCTTTTAAGCCCTTCAAATTATGTGAGGAAATAAAGAGGATACCTTTTCACACCCCATTGATTTTTTAAATATGGTAGTAAGCTCTTCCCAATTTCTAATGGTAGCTACTGGTAACTGCCTAAACCAAATCCTCACATTTCCCCCAAGTGACTGTACAAACAATCTCATATAAACATTTTCTTGTTCAATATTCATGTTGTTGCAAAGTCAAGGAAAGCTTGAAGATGGTCCTCAGCTGAGGGACCAATTTCTCCATTATACTTGGGAAGGTATTTTAGCTATCCAGGTGGGAATGCATCAAGGTTATTAGGTAAGACTAAGGTAGTATATCTAGCCTGTACAATAGGTCAGAAAGCCATGACAGTAGGTGGTGTATGAGGTGGTTGAGGTGTATGAGGTTGTCCAGTTGGAGTATGAGGTGTTTGTGTGGATGTAGAGGATGAAGAAGAAGTAGAAGAAGAAGATGGTGATTTATGAGTTGATGAACTAGTTGGAGGTGAAGGAGGAGGAGATCTCTTGAAAGAATTCAAAGGATTCCTAAGAACTAACTTTGGGACTTGTAAAGGAATACCTTATTTTGTTTCAAAGAGAGGATTGGAATATATAGAAAAGGTCTCCTCAGATTATTTGGAAGAAGAAGCTTCATGTTGATCAAAAATGGAAGGAAAATGATAGGTGGTAGGGGATATAAAATCTGTGGGTTTATATTCTGGTAGATTGACACCTAAATCAGATTCAGTTTTAGGTGATCCTGGAGGTAGTGTGGGTATTGGATGAGAGTCTAATGAATGAATAAGGTATGTTGACTTAAAATCAACTCCTCTGTTTAGAAGTTTAGCAACCCTGGGTGATAAATGGGAGTAATCAGGATCAACTAGGATATTACTATAGGGGTCAAATGATTCTAATTCTTCAGACTGCAGGACTGAAGAGGAAGAAGAAGATGGTTTGTGTCCCCTTTTAGATATGGTTTTTTTCTCAGAATATTTTCAGGATCTGACAAAGGACTAACTATGTCACCTTCTGACTGAGATCTGGTATTTTTATATGGTGCCAGCTTAGGAGTGTGGAGTTGCCCAAGTGAATTATTTTTACATTTCTAAACCTTTAATCACCTTTAAAGGAAAGAATGAATGAATATCGTTGTCCCAAGGGAAACTTGAATGAAATTCGAACCCCTGGCAACTGTGTCAGTCTGATGTTGTACCTCTGAGATAGTAGTAGGTCAGGCTACCAATGCCAGAGCATCTAAAATAATTGTTTTGGGGGTTTTTGGTTTTAATCTTGGAAGACCAATGAATGAAGAGATATGTAGAATTGAAGTAATTAATCCTTTGGGTTATATTAATACTTCAACAAAGGGCTACTATAAAGCATTACACAATGATATAGATAAAAAGTAGTGGTGAGTAGAAGACAACAAAAAATATGATTATCACAGTTTCCACACTGTAAAATAGAACAATCATAAGTTGGAAAACCTTCTAAACTACGTTCCAAAGGTTCAAGGAAGTATACTTAATGCTTACACAAGATGCTAATGATTTACTGATTAGAGGGGATTAGCTACACAGATAGTTGCAATAATCCATTCTCTTAATAGATGATCACTTCAGGAGTTTATAGGAATCAATTGAAACTCTAATTGTTCCTACCTAGATATCTCTATAAGTCATAAGCATATGAAGAAAAACATAATGATTGAAAACTGGAAAAACTTACAGGATAACACAAAACTATGTAAAACCAGATTCAGAATCCTCTGTTTTGTATTAAGGCACCAGAAAGACTGAATACATCAAGTGTCTACAAAAGCTTCCTTCAAAGGTGCAACTAGGTTCAAAATGAAATGAACCGTCATGACTTAACAAGCAGTGAGCAATAAACCATGAACTTCGAACCATTTACAACTCAAGAAGAGAGTTATTTATACAATAATGAAACTAGAAAAATATCACTAGAACTGATTAAGATTTTTAGGAAAAGAAAGATCTTCATGGCAAGAAGATAGGGGCAGCTGTTTGAACTGCTTCTTGTTGTCCCCTTTATTCAGGCTGTGCTAGCTTTGTTGTCTGACATTTTCCCCCTTATGTTGCTTTGTTGTTTGTATCCTCTACGATGGCTGTTTTCTTAATTTTGATCTTTCATCTAACTTCTTTAAACTCTGTAATTCTCTTTTGACCCTACTGAGTAGATTTTGACTGCGCATTCCAGTTTTTACTGTGTTTTTAAACAGTGAAATCCTCATATTTATCTCCAAACTATTACACAGGCTTTTTGTTTACAAAACCTGGAACAATAGTCTTTACCTACAAAACACAACAACTTATTACGAAAAACATAGGTGATTGAAGGTCTTCAATGGCTTTGCTGAGCTTGAAAAGCTATCGGAAGGAGTTTGGGGCATATCAGATGGTAAACAATGGCTTTAATGGCTGCAGAGGCATAATGGAGGCTTCGCTATATAAAACAGGCAAACAAAGAAAAAAATGGCTTTTATGTGTTTAATGGGAAAAACAGTGTTCTTTTGCATTATCGGGCAAAGGTGAACAACACGAAAGAAAGAATACAGAGGGATTAAATATGGTGGGAATGGCTTAGTTGTGGTTAAAAACATGTTTAGCAATTAAAATGGAGTTTCAGGTCATTTATTTGTTTAAATCAAAAAAACAATTTAATACAGAAAATCTTTGCAAAACACATAACCGCAGATTTGAAATTTTATTAAACCAGGCCGATAATGATATCGGATCTGGATTGCTATCACAATATGGTGGGGGAAAGCACTTCGCAAAAGAATATGATAATGAGTGGATGTGACGTGAAATGATATATGACATATAACTATGTCTGGTTCGGGCTTCCATTGGATATCAGAAATTGCAGTGGTGGGAGGTATATATATCGCAATCTATTCCCATATCGCGTCCGCTCCCATCGCAAAGTCCCGCTTATAACACATAACCCTTCGCCATTGTGATATGCGATGCGCGACGAGATGTGCGATGTTTTGGCATGCCTTGTTTTGTCTTGATCACTTGTGCAGTTGCATAAACATTGAGAGAAGTAGGAACAAGCCCGTGACATAAGCGGTTCAGGGTCCTCAACAAAGGAAATTAGAATAGCATCAGAAAAAGGAAGGCCATCTCCTTCGTTCTTCTTTTCAATTATAACCTAGGAAGATGTCTAGTTGATTGTCACTTCAGTTGCTAGACCCACTCATTGAACTAGAGGATCATCTCTGTCCACAGAGAGGATTAACCTTGTCAACAAAATGGCGGCTCCCCTGGGGAGCATATTCCTTTCCTTCCAATTCTTCACCTTGCCTTTTGATGAGTTTGATCAACCATCCATTCCTAGACTTCATTGCTTGTCTGTAGCCAATCTCACTTTCTTGTAAATGCTTGAAGGTTGTTAATTTGAGATGTTCTTGAAGTTTTTGTACTCTTTCTTTGTTTTTCTTGCCCATTGTGTTTTTTTCCCTGACAGTTGTGATGATATCATAGATTTTTTTTGTTACAGTAGTAATGATTGCTACTTTTCTCTTAATAGGTGCGATGATAGAAGAAGTTAAATAAATTTAGGGTTTGTCTTTTGATTTTCAGTTCTTTTTACCTTCTCCCAGTGATTTACCAGTGCGTTTTTAGTTGACTCTTTTCTTGTCATTTTACAATCACCTCTTAACTTGGTTTAAGTGTGTTTGAAGATTGATTAAGCCTTTTAGGGTTTCTTGGTCTTCTAGGTCATCCTTCATCCGCTTGTTGGTTTTCTCATTGTAGAAATTTTGAATAATATGACACTTATTCACAGAGGTTATCCTGATTATACACTATTTGTGGAATCATGCATAATACATAACCTCCTCTACGTTGATCATCAATTTAGCAGTCTTAAGAAACAATCACATGCGCACAGTGAAGCATCAATCACACATATCAACACAGTATGTACCCGGGGAAAGCATAAAGCTGAAAACCCCCAACTATCTGTATATTATATTGATTGAGAACATGTAAAAATACATAGTACAATACTCCTCACAAATACTCAATACTATCTCCACCTGTTACACACAAACTAGCTCAGATCTGAATCAATCACTGGCTCAAATCTCCTCCACTGCTTGCCTGCCTCCACTGCGCAATCCTGCATGAGAATGAATGAGAATGACATCAAATGTTTGATCCAAATTCTTATTCCCTTTGGTTATACCACACAATCCTCATTGGCATTACTCAATCCACTGATTGTGCAAATCACATGCACAACTATAGTCACAACTGATAGTTGTCTTGCCCTTTCACTCACCTCTAACACTTGTCTCCACTGAACTGTCCATGCACTGAGTTAACTGATGTATTCTTTAGTTGCTTTATGAATTAATAATTAGTGAATTAATTAATAACTAATTCACACCACTCATCACTTAGTCTATTGATCAGTTAGACTAAATACAACTAGTTCAACTAAGTCAAACTGAACACAACTCCATCAACTCCTGATCCAACCATCAGACTCAATCACCGAAGTCCTAACTGAAAGTCCTCCATGCAATAGCTCAGGTAACCTAAGAACCTACGTATTTCTTTCATTGCAGCTGCATGTGCACACCGTAGCTCGAAACTGAAGTGCTCCAAGAGAATAAAGATAATGTTTATAGACCAAATATTATTAAGGCTAATTATATTCGATTGTTCTATTTTTAGTGTGTGGCAGTCTAAAAATAGACTCCGTCCCATATGTTCTAAAACAGGTTCCATCTATATTTAACAACTTGATACCAATCATCCACAAATAGCATCCTGCAACTCATAGACCATGATCCATATGTCTAAAAATAGACTTTGCGCCAAAAATAGCCTGCGGGCCCACTTAGTGAAGGCGACTTCTTTTCACTAAGGTCCATCATCTTGTTGCATTTTCAACACTCATCAGAGATCAATTACTTGTGTTAAAGAGCCTTTTGTGTGTTTGGGCGTCCTTTGCAAATCACTTTTGGTTCTTGTGTCATAAGTTGTTTTCATTAGTGTCAGATTGAGTAGATAATCTGAAAGTCGCTTAAGTTCCATTTGACAAACAATAGATTAAAATTCATTGACTCATTTGAATCAAAAGGAAGTGTTTGCTTTGAGTTTGTGTTTCAAAAATCAAAAGTGAAAGTGTTTATCTTTTCAATAGTTTTCAAAGCATTTTGTGTTGCATTCAAATCATTAATGTGAAAGAGATTTTCATGTTTGTTGGCTTGCTTGCATTCTCTTTTACTTTTTTGCACTAGATTACATTGATTGCACTAAAGTGAAAAGGAAAAAATCATCATTATATCTTAAGGTAGTTCGCTTTAAGGTTTTTTTTTTGGCATTGCATTTTCTTATAATATAAAAGATTAGATTTCATGTTTTGCATTTAACATTTGAAAATTGTCATTGATGCACTTTTGCATTGGTTTTTTGCATGGTTTGGGTGATTTTATTCCCTACATAGATAGCTTTCATTGAATGAAAGGATTTCATTTTGTCATCTAGTTTCATTTTAGGAACAGGTAACTTCGTTAAGGCCTTGAACTCAAAACATAATTCCAAGATCAACTTTAAAATCTATCAATTAATCTAAGGAGCATTTGAAACATTAATGTTCATACTTAGTGGTCTAGGCTAGAGACCTATTCCAATGTCTATAAAACTTAGCAGCTGTCGTTCGCTTTTGCATTAGACAACACTAGCACAAACTTGGACTTGTGCTCCCTATACCGCCGAGTATATAAAGGGAGACCTCCATAGGTTGTAGTCATTTATCCATAGGAAGTCGAGTCTGCCACCCTATAAACATGATGCACTGAACACAACATTCGGGAGATTCCCTACATGTACATCAAGTCGTTGGTAAATTTATTTGCTGAGGTGTATATTGCAGTTCACGGTTACTTGGTACTCCTTTTGCCTAGAGTTACCTGAGTGGTCATTTCGATCTTTTCTAACTCTTTAAATTTGAAAATATCATTGAGCACTTGTCCTTTCAAGCTCCCTAAACCATTCAAAGCGACTAGAGTCACCTTTTCGTCCTTTTCTTGAATCTTAAAAGATGAAAAGGAAAAGTTTTTGTTTCTAAAAATAACTTCCCATGATAAACATGTTGAACCCAAGCAGTTTCTTCTTGGACCAATATTGAGTAATTCCTTGTTAATTTCAAGATTGTTAATAAATCCCTTAACAAATCTCCTTTCCTTTTCTGCTCTTGAGAGGAAGTCATCGTGGCTGAACCATTGAGTTCATCTCATAGTTCCCCTTCACTGTCTGATACTGAAGGGTCCTCCCAAGGAGGTCAGCCAGAGCTTCCTTAGTCACTTGAACATCAAGGTTTTGAACTTATGATTATTCCAAGTATCTAACCCCTGTCTTCTCATCCACCTCCATAAGCTTCCTGGTCCCCTCAAGAATCTGATCCCGAGACCCCAGACAATACTGTTCAGACCCCTGAGAGTCCATAGAGGCTTGTTATTTATCTGTCAAATCTGTTATTCGATTATGTTGTGATATCTCCTCAACGTCCTTACAATACTTACAATCAGCTTGGTATTCCTTTGGAGTTTTCTTCTCACATATCTCGGGTTCCTCGTCACCAATTGTTTCCATGTATGGAGTCAGAAGGTGAAATCCCAACCTCTTTTCGGGTCATTTGAAAGTTTCCACTACCCATACTCCTAATATCGATGATGAACAAGGGTATGAATTTCCTCCAGAAGGCTTTCCTTTTACAGGAAGAGACCCATCTCTCACCCTTCCTAAAACTAGGGGACCCATGTTGCCCCTTGGTTATACAACCTTAGCTCAGTTAGTTTCGGGTACTCTTGGCGCTTCTTCATTGTATCAAAATCCCATTTGGTCCTCAAATTCTATGCCTACATCTGGTCCATTCATTCCAAACATCACCTCTCAAACTTCTGTACAAACTGTTGTCACATCAGTTCCCGTTCAACCTACGATTCCATCGCAACCTATCTCATCATTTCAACTGACACTTCTGCTGCAACTGATTGTTTTAAGTCAAGTTTCACTCAGTTATTCTACCCCTCTATCAGGTGGACAGAATGTGCCACCACGTAAAGGGCAAGATCCAAATACTCCTCTTGTGTCAGGTGAAACGAATGTGAGTGGATTACAAACTCACATGGTTTGAGTTAATCAACCTTATTATGGTGGTATTCCTAACCCTGTTGGTCCATCTGGGTTAGGTAACATCCAATATCAACAACCTTATATGGCTTAGATTCCACTCCAACAGGCTTATGTCCCATATGGTTCGCAAGCCTTGGTTAATTCATTTTACATTCCTCAAGTGAGAGCTTATGTCCAGCCTATTCAATCCTCTATTCCTGGTGGATATGGTCAGATTCAATTCAGAAATTAGCAATACCCACATGGTATATCCCAAGAAATTGTCCAACAACCTTTGTAGCAACAAGGACAACCTTTGCAGAAGCAAGGGAAAACATTGCAACAACAAGGGAAACTGTTACAATAGTAGGGGTAACCTTTTTCGCAGTCTCAACAGCCTTTGCAACAACAAACTAGGTTTGTTAAGCAGTCTACTTAACCTTTGTACTCGCAAGGCCAAACTTTGCAACAACAAGGTTGACCTTTACAACAGCAAAGTCAGCCTTTGCAGCAACAAGGTCAACATATGCAACAACAAGCTTTATATGTGTATCAACAAGGTCAGCATTTGCAAGCCCAAGGTCAACCCCTACAACAGCAAGGTCAATCTCTTCAGGTTCAGCGTCAACAGGTGCAACAACCTTACAACCCATATGCCACATACAATGCTTATCAATGGCCTATGGTAAGTCAATATCAAACCTACCCTGGACAAAATCCACCTTATGGTCAGGGTAACCCTCAGTGGGGGAAAAATCAAATCTCGTATGGAAAAAATCCTCCACTGTGGGGAAAAAATCCTTACTAGTAAGGTTGGAACCCACAGTTTGGGTCTCCTTAAAGACCCTATATGTTGTTCAACACACAATTGCCTTTCTTTGCTATGTTGGAGCTGCCCGATGTCTCACAACTCACAAATGATCCTAGTTTTCATTCGGCTTACTGGCCTTTGGTTCCAACTAAAATTCCAAGCAATTGCCCCAAATTCGAAGGAAAGTATAAACAGGACCTGCAAGCCCATGTGATGACATGTCACTTATGGTGCTCTTCAAATTCATATGTTGACGATTCTATCCATCTTCACCTCTTTCAGAGAACCTTAATAGGTGCTATCACAAAATGTTATATCGAGTTGCCTAGAGCTAACTATGCTGACTTTAGCTCTATAGCTATGGCCTTCCTCACCCACTTCCAATTGTTGGTTCAATATGAAATTGAAACTCATTTGCTCTCATCCCTTAATCAAGATACCACGACCCACATTTCCGATCATATCCATAAATGGATACATTGGCGTCGCCTCATCAAATTCAAGATTGCTGATGAGTTGTTGACTGAATGGTTCAAAAAATCATTTTTTAACAAGATTGATAAGGATATAGCTATGGGTGGATGTGTTCCTTAAGAGCAAGCTATTGCTTGTGCTTAGAATCTGTACTTAGTTTATTAGCAATCTAGCATGTTGTATGAGATGTTTCCTGATGCTCTGAGACCATCTTCGGATCTGACAACACCGAAGTCTCCTGATGTATCACCTGTTGATGGTGTAATTGGTTTCGTGTCTCAGACTTCCAAAAAATATTCCTCGAAGCAAAAATCTGTTTCAAACATTGGTTCCAATAATCCTTCGAAAAATTCATCAAGTCCTGGTAAAACCTCTGAGTTACATGTTGTTTAGTCTACCACGTCAGGTAAGGCCTCTAAAGGTAATAAAAAGGGCAAAGGTAAAGCTAAAGTTGATGCCCAAAAACAGGATCCACCCAAATCATCTGCTGATGATGCTTCTAAGAGGAAGCCCAAATATCCTTGCCTCATCTGTGAGGAAGATCATTAACCAAGGATTGGCCCCAACATTATGAAGTTAACTGCTTGTTGAAAGGAACACTGACTATTTTAAAAGAACCTTTTCCATCTTAGAAGACGTGGTTGGTAGACTAACCGCAATCCTCTACCTCCTCTGGTTCCCAAGTTTCCATGATGCAAGGTTCATCACATATTTTGATTGCTACTTGAACAAAGGACTATCAAATGACACATAGGCAGACGGTGGAGAAAGAAGTCACCGATATACGTTCTACCTCTACTCCATTGAGTTCTGGTCTACTCCATATTGAGTGCCCTAACAGTGAGTCTGTAATCCGACCACCTCCCAAGGGTGTACTTTGGAAATCATCTTATAATCTGAATTCTAGAGTTACACAACACTACAATATTGTTGAGGATTTAGCTCAAGCACCTTCGATGATGTTTGCCTTGGAGGTTCTTCAAACCTGTCAAATGCAGCATAAGTCATTGTTGTCTACTATAGGTGCTATTGATCCTGCCGATTCAAGTATGATTAACTTTGATCTTGAAAACCACATTCCTCGTCTTCCTCAACAGATTGCTTTTCTGATATAGGCTCTTATTAGAGGAAAGACGATCCATCAAACTGTTATTGATGAAGGTGCTTACAACTGCATCATGTTTGTTTCATGTTGGAAGGCCATTGGCTCTCCTTCTTTTAACCAGTCCCCGAACACCTTTAAGGCCTTTGATGGTAGAGCTCACATCCATACAATATTATCATGAACTTGTCGATTACATTGGAAGGAAAGACTGTTGAATTAGAAGTGGAAGTTGTAGATGCAAATCTCAACTACAACCTTCTTCTCGGGCGAAGATGGACCCATGCTATGTTTTGTGTGGTTTCTTCTTTTCTCTGGGTGCTTCGTTTTCCTCACGAAAAAAAAATTGTCACCGATGACCAACTATCTTTCTTCTCTTCTGGTTCATCAAACAAAAATGTCCCTTACGTGGAAAATACTGAGATTCCTTATGAGAGTGTGGGGGCAGGTCTCTTCAAAGACTCTGCTTTAATGGGTAATTTTACTCTCCCACCTCCGAATGTTACTTCAATCAATATGATCTTGGTTTCTACGGATCCTTGGATTATTCCTACCCTAGATCAAATTATTTCATTTGGCTATTCTATGCCTTTGAGTCCATTGGAGCAAAATTATTAAGAAATTGTCTTAGCTTTGATGGCCGCTTCAGAAAGTCATATTGTTTTCAGTATGAACCTCAACACTTATGTGCCATCTCCTTGGCTTGGTTCTTGGGATTCTCTGGATCCTTTGAACAAGACATTCCCCATCGACGAGAGTATCATTGAGGTCATGTCTCTGGACAAAACTCCTTGGAATGGTCTCCATCATCGTTCTTCATTTCTTCCTAGCCTCGGTGAGATGCCTTCGTGTCTTGAAGTGTTGTTTCTCATTGCCCCACGCCTCCACTTCAAACACCCGTCCTAGTGCATGAAGTCCTGTTGGAAGGTAATATGGGAAACATCACTGCTACTATGCCTATTGACATTTCCATTAAACCTGGAATTATCGAGAACATTCATATTGGGGTTTCTTGTTCTCCAAATGAGATCAGGATTTACACTCAACCTTTTAAATAATTTTGAGATGTCTTCACATGGTCATACGAGGAAATGCCTGGTATTGATCTAGCAATAGTGGTGCATGAAATATCGACTTACCTTGGTGCCAAGCCTGTTCACCAAAGACTTCTCCCTGTGCATCCTCGAAAGGCTGCTGCTATTAAAGAAGAAGTGGAGAATATTTTAAAAGCAAGTTTTATATATCCCATCCCACTAACAGATTGGGTGTCCAACATTGTCCCTGTTGCTAAAAAGCAGGGCACGATCCATGTTTGTGTTGATTACTGCGATATCAATCATGCATGTCCAAAAGACAATTATCCTACTCCATTTATTGATTAGATCATTGATGAGTGTGCCATGAGTGAGATTTTCTTGTTCATGTATAGTTTTTCTAGTTACAACCAGATCAATATTTCACCCGTTCATCAACATAAAATGGCCTTTATCTGTCCCTGGGGCACTTTTGCTTATAACAATATTCCTTTTGGTTTAAAAAATGTTGGCTCTCCCTTCCAAAGAGAAATGTCTTATGTGTTTCACAATATTCGACACATTTTTAGCCTTACCTTGACGAATTACCAACCCATTCTACTAAGCGTCATGACCATATAGATCACTTAAGATCCATCTTTCTGCGATGTTGGATTATAAAATCCATCCCAATCTGCAAAAGTGCATTTTTTACATTGAATTTGGTCGACTCTTGGGTTTTGTGGTGTCCCGCAAAGGGATTCGGATCAATCCTTTAAAATTTGAGTCCATTTTCAACTTACCCTCTCTACCTCATTGTTGCAATTGCAAAGCCTGCAAGGAAATGCTAACTTTCTCCAACGCTTCATTCCTAATTACGATGAAATCGGCAAAGGTTTTACTTGCTTACTTAAGAATGGGATCCCTTTCATTTGGGATGAAGTTGCCCAAAAATCCTTCAATGCTTTGAAAGACACATTTATCAGTACTCCTTTATTGTATCCCCTTGATTATCGACGCGATTATTTCCTGTACTTGGAAGCAACTGATACTAATATTGCTATAGTGTTAGTTTAGGATGACGACAATGGAAATGGGCATGTGGTTTATTATTTAAGCCGAAATCTTCTCGATACTGAGTCTCAATATTCCCATGTCGAGAAGCTTACCTTGGCAGCAATCCATGTTGTCCAAATATTTCGACACTATATCCTTTCATGGAATACCACAATGATTTCCGATTGTAACCCCATGACCTATATACTAACTCGTCAGTTACTAGGGGGGGAACACTCGAAATGGATCATTATCCTGCAGGAGTTTGATTAAGAGTTTACTGCCGCCAATCCAAAGAAATAACTCATTTTTTTTGAGTTAATATGTGCCCTTCCGTCTGCAAGCACTTCTACTGATTCATTTATCTTGAAACCCAAACCTTCCTATTTGAGTTGTTTCTATCCGACCAGTGCCGCATCCGACATCAGTCCCAACCCTATCAAATCCTTGGTGATACATTGTATCGGGCCGGTGTGGGCTTTGTTCTTCGCAGGTGTCCCACTCTAGAAGAGGTTGAATGGGTCTTGCATGATTGCCACTCTGGTGCCTGTGGTGGTCATATGTCAGGCTACGCCACCACTCAGAAAATTCTTTGCTTCGATTATTTCTGGCCTTCTATCTTCAAAGTTTTTATTCTAGCTGTTCAAAAATTCCATGAATGCCAGATTTTCAACCGCAACAGCACACCCCATCCACACCCTTACACCCAGTAGATGGTCATCGAAGCTCAAAAGAAATGTTTCAAAGCTCATTTTGACCAAACAGTTTCTCCTTGCACTTTTGCTGAAGGTGACTTGGTCCTTTTTTTATGATCAGGCCAATGATAAATTGGGAGCAGGAAAGTTCAAATCCATGTGGCATGGGCCCTACATCGTTAAGCATGTCTTACAAAAAGGTTCCTATGAGCTATGTGATTATGAGGGAAATGAATTGTCACAGCCTCGCAATGGGTTGTATATGAAGAAGTATTATGCATGAAATTCATGTAATGAATTTTGTACATTAGTGTGTTAATTCATTAGTGTGCATTTTGAGTTTTGGTGTGTTTGTTTGCTTTGCAGACATGTGTTTTTTTGCTTATCCTGTGTTCCACTCGGTTTGCAGATGTCGTTAAGTTATTACATTGGTTTTGCTGATGGTGCTTGTCATAACACACAAAACCTGTCTTCCGTAGCATGGGTACTCTATGCCCCTGATGGCGAGCTTATTAACTTACAAGGTATATGACTTGGTCAAACAACTAACAATATTGTTGAATACAATGTAGTCATTGAACTCCTGTCAGACGCAGTTGCTCTTGGCATTAGGGATTTAGTTGTCAAGTTGGATTTGCAGCTCGTTTTGTTACAATTAAACAATCATTACTCAGTGATAAATCTATAAATATTGCGTATGTATCTACGTTTTAGATTACTGGAAAGAAAGTTTGATTTCATCACATATCAACATCTTCCACGTAATTTAAATACATTGACAGATGCATTAGCAAATTTTGTTCTTGATAGGCATTTGCATCATTTATAAAATTGATCATATTATGGACACATAAGTAGAGCATATATATATATATATATATATATATATTGCATCTGTTACAGTGTTTACATCAAGATATAAAAAAAATAGAGTGTTTTGGGACACTTGGCTTTCAAAGCCTACAAAATGTGTAAAAGATCTAGAAAGGTTATCAGCTTGCACGATGCTCATGATAGCACAAGACCGCTCTAATCACTCGGCCTAACAATCGACATAGTCTTGCAGATACTCCCACTGTGTGTCTCTACCAACACAGTGGAACCTAATCAATTATTGCATACTTTGGGATTCCTTGAGTTATCGCTTCCAGGTTGCGCTCCATCTTAGCTAAGGGGTCTGCCCATTCTTCATAGTTTGCGCCCACTATCTAATGAATAGCTCGCTGTGCTATTGGTGACATGCCAGGTGGTCTCTCTAGTTCCACATCTGCAAATTTATTGCAAGTTGAGTCTCTGTTTACACTTTTAAAAAAATCATAAAACTTGAAAAAATCCAAAAAACAAGTTTTTACCTGCATCGGTCCACTGTTCTCCTAGTGACAAAGGTAGATCTGGATCCCACATGAAATCCATTCCAGCATAAGCATAATCGTTTACCATGAGTAGTTGGTGTTCTAGCCAAGTGAAAAATTATGGTGGGTAATGCATATGCTGACCCATTCCTCCTCGAGGCATGAGTTGACTCCATCTCACTAGTCTCAAATCTCGGGGGGCAGGATTTGGTACCTCTACCCATTGATACCAGAATAAGGGAAACTGCTCTAAAAAGAAGGTCACCAGTATCGAACCGAACCCAAATTTCTTCAGCTTTCCATGCTTTTCCTTGGTTAATTTTCTTTTCCTATTCACTAGAAGGCATCCACACCAATTAAATATGGTGGGCTCAAACACCCAATAGCATACTGGAACTGGGATTTCAAAGCCTCATGCAAGGTTTGCGTGCCAGATACATGCTCCATAGTGAACAAGATCATTCTCAAGAGAAGGTTGCTGGTGGTTTTTTCTATCTTCACCTTCCCTCGTTGGTCATTTCAGCACCTGGGCAATGCCTCTGGACTAGAGTTCTCGTACTTTCACCTCCTGGGTGAGATCTAAAGAGTTGGATTGCTTCTCCTCTTCTGGACAATCCCGTGATGAGGTAAATATCTGCCTCCTCAAGTTCTAGTTCATGGCCTTTTATGATGAATACCTCTCGATCTACATCCCAAAGACAGATCAAGTAGGGCAGCAATTCCATCTGGGCCCTTAACCCTGTGATTCTGAAGAACTTTAACAACCCACAGTTCCTTAAAGCATTGATGCATTCACGATCCTGAGCTGCTTGGTGGTCTTTGGCCTCATGGCCTCTTTCTTTCCATTCCAAAACCATGACCCCATGTAAAACATCATTTAACACCAATTAATGTTTTTTCATGGATTAAAATCAAAGTTTTTTGCTTGAAAATAATGGGTTTTCTTCCAAAGGCTCTGTCTTAGCACCATCGTGCCTGTTTTTACAAACAGAGAAATATCATCACATGGGCCTTTTGGCTCAAGTGTGATCATCGCGGGTCTAATGACCATACCTACAATGATCGCCGACGCCCTAAAAATTGAAAATACTCCTTTATAGCACATAAATTATCGTTAGAAACACATAAAAAGGTGATAAAATGCAAGAGCAGGGATGGGCCTCTTACCTGTTGCAAATGGTTCACAAAATGGAATTATGGATCTCCTGTAACGACCACTTGAAAATCAAGAAACTTAGGGCACAAATGCACTTTCAAAGCTTACTATGGTAAAATGGTAAAAAATAAATTTACTTTTGGTTATTTATAAGTTTTGCAAGTCATTTTTGTCAATATTTTATTATTATTTCTCGATATCAGTTATGGGTGTGTTTCTTGTGCAGTTATAGGTACCTTCAGGTGAACAATAATCATTATTGATTGATTCTTGTGAGTTTTGTTTTATCTCTTTTTCTGACTCATTAAAAAATGAAAAAGGAACCCCCCGAGTCATCTTTGAGCTCTTTTCTGACTCTCGAAAATTGAAAAGATTGTTGAGTACTTGTCATTTTGAACTTGTTAAAGTAAATGAATTGACGTCACCTTAGTATACGTTTACCACTTTTTAGGGTTGAGATTGAATACTTACAAAAAAGGTACACGTTGATCGACATGGTCAAGAGGTTCTCTTGGATATTGTTTTTTACCTTTTCGGGTTTGAGGGACAAATTACAGAAAGGGACATGATGGAGTTTTCTTTTTCGTCTCTTTTTCAAACTCTCTTAACATGAAAAATATGCCGAGTTATTCTTACATCGGACTCATTAAAATTTTACGATGAAAGACTCATCACCATGATGAGACAACTTCTCCTTCCTAGGGCTCGTAAAACTTACTAGGATGGATGCATTCGAACAATGAATTTACATGACAGGAATATGCTATCCCCTTCAAGCTTGTGATAAAAATAATTGGGGTAACCACTAGAAATAGCAGGGAAAAATGAAGATGAAACATCCTTGGTATAAGCAGCATGTCACTCTTGAACATGACACTCTTCTACTCTCATGTCGGGTTTGGGATATCCTCACTCAGTCACTTGTCCTCCCAGGTTTGGGTGATCCACTTTTGCCTCTCTTTGACTATTCAATTTTTTCATCATGACCTTTAGTCCTATGTCGAGTCAGATTTTTCCATACTCCGGAGTCGTGTCGTGAGTGTTCAAGAGAAGTCCAATCTGCAGTTATTTACATATACATTGTTTGAGTCATTGTTACAGTCTTGAAAATTATTCCACTTTATTCCTTGTTTCATGTCGATTATGGGGGATTCATCATTTCCCTCCTTTGACTGGTCACTTCCTGTTGAATTCAGCTCATTATCCATGAAGATGACTTAGAAACTCCCTTTCAGTACCTTAGAGCTTGCATGCCTTAATGGCAAGTTCTTCGCATCCGATGACATGTCTTCATCATTGGGTTTCGATTAGGTGATTCCATGAGTGTTTGACTTCAACTTCATTATCACATTCACAGATTGTACTATTTTACCTTGAGAGACATTGCCATTATTGGTGGTTTCTCTTGTACTTGTTAACGGTCCACATCATTCGCCGATAATTAGGTGGTTTTCTAGCATGTTGGAATTCATAGTTTGATCGGGTCGGGATTGAGCGTAAGACCTTGGGTTTTGTCTAATATGACTCAGGTTGCATGGAGTTATATGTTTTTCATGCTTGTACACATGTTTCTACTATACGAATGGTCGTGACCATATCGTGGGACTTTATATTTATGATGATCCTTGTTATTTGGATGGTTGTGCCCATACCATGGATCTTTTCATATAGTCTTCATCATCCGGATGACTGCGCCCATGCCGTAGATTGATGTCTTGATCTCAAATATGTATATGTATATGCATCCTTGATTTGTAGGTCTAATGATAGTGTGTGTCCTCATCCTTGCAAAAAGATCATAAAGCATCTCATCCATCACTCCCCGTTCTGCCTTCATGCTTTAGGGGGTATCTATTACACAATATTTTTTCACACCTCCTACACTTCCCTATGACATACCTCGAAGTGCCTGAAACATGAACATTATGTAGTGCACTAATTCATGTATACAACTCAGATCCATCCTAAGACTTTGATTGGAAAATGCCTTGAGCTTTCCCTAAATAAATAGCTATTAAAACCCTAAAATGAGAATTATCGCTCTTAGAAGACTTAAAACAACGATGGTTGCCTATTGCACTGTACTTGACCATCGATGGCATCACTCTATTTCCTCACATACCTACAATGATCCCAAAGAGGATGAGAAGCTTCTAGAGCGACGAGTTGGAGATTGTTTGGCATAGATGAGGTCGAATCCTCCCAACTTGGCCTCTTGGTCTTATCCCTATGAGATACATCCTTGAGATGAGGGCCTAATCCTATCTTTGGAGAGGTCCTAACTCCCTTTCCCAACCTATAAATTCATCCTCTCCCATTTCCAAATGGTTGGTCTATGTCTATTTGCACCCTTATGCTAAGATTGTGCATAGAGGCTATTCATTTGACTTGGAGGAGTGCTTGGAGAGTTCTTGGCTTGGACTTGGATTACCACTCAAGGAGAGCCTATCAACGTCAAGGATTTGGTTGTGAGATTCCATTTACTTTCTAATAATACACAACTACTGGTTCATCTTCCCAAAATGTATATGTTCATGTATCATTTAGCTTGACATTCCTTGATCAATTAAGTAGGTTGCTATTGGATTTTCTATTTATTTTGGCATGCCTTGTTGTGTCTTGATCACTTGTATAGGTGCATAAACACTGAGAGAAGTAGGAACAAGCCCGTGACACAAGCTGTCAGGGTCCTCAACAAAGGAAATCAGAATAGCATCAGAACAAGGAAGGCCATCTCCTTCGTTCTTCTTTTAAATTATAACCTAGGAAGATGTCTAGTTGATTGTCACTTCAGTTGCTAGACCCACTCATTGGGCTTGAGGGATTGTCTCTGTATGAAGAGAGTATTAACCTGGCCAACAGTGGTTTCTCAAATCTTTGCAACTTGAAATTTCTAAGGATGTATCGCTCTCCGATGTATCACCGAAGAACAGGTTATTTTTAGAGCCCAACAACTAGAACTTATATATTCTCAATCTGGGGTTCTTCAGAAAATTTTCATGATGCTCCTAGATCTAAGGTTGACCTAGCCAAGCCAAATTCAGGTCCCCATGCTAACAGGCTAGTCATATAGGTTTATCATAGCACAACTAACCTGCTAAATCAATTGCAACAATTGTCTTTACAAACTGTGTATTCTATGCATGCATCGCCATCAGTGCCCATGCTTTCTCAACCTTCATCTAAATGTCATTCAAACTTCTAAGCCCAAAGGAAACCAACAATATGATGGGAAGAAGAAATTATGTGGTAGGAAAAATAATCAGGATGGGAAGGGTAATGCAAATAAGCTCGACAATGATGCTGGGGGGGGTAAAAAAGAGTCCAAGAAGAAAGTAAAGTTTCCATGCAAGTTATGGAATGGTGACCATTTGACTCATATTTTCCCTAAGATTCACGATGCTTAGTGCTTTTTGGTTCAGAAACGGTCTTCTAGCTCCCAGGATGTGCTAACTAATCCTTTTCCCCAAGGGGAATAGTTGTTTGCTGACACGAATCCTAGTACCAGTACCCCCGCTGGGGGCAACCAGGAAGGGGAAAATACATCAAATGTTTATATGATGAGTTCACATATTAATGTTGCTACATGGTCACGTGATTACGGTGAATCAGAATCGTCTAAGGCTAAGACTACTCCTGATGTTTGAGAGCCACTCCACAACGAGATGTCCATAATTGAGTCTATACCTTGAATGCCGAAAGGCTTCACAAAACGTTCGAAAATTAACCACAATGCTAAGGCAACTCAAAACTACTCTATTGTAGAAGATCTGTCTCAGATTCCTTGTGCCATGTCAGCATTAGAGGTACCCGAGTCATGCCCAACACAAAGGAGTGCATTACTCACCGCGATCAGAGCATTTGATCCAAAAAACTCTCTTGTTCTTACATTTGACATGTCAAACATCAAGAAGAGACTCCCACATCATATGGATTTTCAAATCAAGTCCACATACCGAAAGACCAATATTTTTCGAACTGTAGTTGATGAGGGAGCTTCCACATGTGTAATGTCTATATCATGTTGGAAGGCTATTGGATCACCTTAGGTTGTTCCTTCACCTACCCTATTAACACATTTGATGGTCATTCTCATAGACCACATGGGATTATTCCAGCCTTTCCCCTCTGTGTTGTGGGTAAGGTGGTAAATATTGAAGTAGAAATAGTTGATGAAAATTTGGATTATAGTCTCCTTTTAGGTAGAAATTGGATTTACGAGATGGATGCTATTGTATCATCATTATTCACATCCTCTTTTTTCCTCATGAAGGGAGAATTGTAACGGTTGATCAGATGGATTATTCTCCAGGTGAGTCTAATGCATATTTTGAATCTATTGTTCCATTAGTGAATAATCCAAATCAACGTATAGAGAATCTAGGAGTTGGAATGTACTCTCCCTTAATGGGTACCTTTTATTTTCCTGTTCATATTGCTAGAATTAATGCTATCACATCCTCCAAGGCACCTTCTCAAAGAGAGTTCTTTAGAACTCAATATTTTTTAGATCCTTGGCCCTTATCCTCTTCTACCACCACATTAGATGAGGGGTAGGTGGGTGGAATGGAATTTCCTAAGTCTATAGCTGAAATTTCTTATCAGGCTATAATTAACACTGCAGACTCCGATCCTACTCCTTTTTCACCAGAGTAGCTAGATGGGGATGTGGTTGCGGCCTGGACTCTAGATTCAACTTCTACTATGGATTGCTTAGATACTAATTTTTCATACAAGGAAGCAATTCTAGAAGAAATTATGAGTGTTGAGAGACCATGGGATGATTTGCATCATTGGCCATATTTCCTACCTAATTTGCAAGAAGTAGAATCAAGCTTGTCCAATCCTTCATCTACTAGTGATGTTCATGCAATTTTAAATCTTTTGTCTCCATCATAGTTTTCCGCCGAGGTTAACATGTTTGTTATTTTACAAACTATTCCAATGAACATCACTAGGAATCCCAACGTTCTCTAAAATTTCTTCATTGGAGGTGATTTTTCCCCTGAAGAAATTCAAACTTATACCGAGCTCTTTAAAGAGTTTCGAGATGTGTTCGCTTGGTCTTATGAGGAAATTCCTGGGATAGATCCATCTATAGTCCAGCATGAGATCAAGACATGAAAATGAAAAACCTATTTGCCAGAAGCTTTAACTGGTAAACCCTAGAAAAGCAACAGCTATCAAAGATGAGGTTGAAAAGTTGCTTAAGGCGGGTTTCATATACCCCGTTCCATTAACTGAGTGGGTCTCAAATCCAATCCTAGTAGAGTCGCCAATTTTGTTACGGGTAAATTCACCCTAGGGCCTTGGGTTGAGAGCCCCAATAGAGAGGAGGGCTTACAACATAAAGAGGCATGCAAATAGGAAATCCTAATACTTAAACTACTGAAGTAGGAAGAAGAGGTATTACTTGGAGGTATAAAGTTTGAGGTCGTTCTCGTAGGGACGAAACCCTCTTCTTCTTCAAATGCCTTAGAACTTGCAACTCATTCAAGAAAATCATAACATAGATTAATGCATTAATACCTTAAATATCAAGAACAAAACAACACCTCTTTATTGATGTAAACTAAAGAAAGTACAAAATAACTACAACTTGAGTCATCCGTCGGCTCCAAGCGAAACCGTCCTTTGGATTCGTACTTCCCGGGCCTCAACAATCCTCCTCCATAGGTATACACAAGGATGTCATAAAGGGATGAAGGACATCTCAAGAAGGAAACAAAGGTTTCCTGTGACTTGGGAGTGCAAAAGGCACGGAGATTTCTTCAGACTTGATTAGGGATGTAATCAACTATAATATCAATATCTAATATTTTCTCCTCCTTTAGGCCTTCCCATGGAGGTCTATTTATACTTCTCCAAATTAGTTTTTTAGTTGGGAAACAGTTGGGCCACAGGCTACAATAGGTGAGTAACATGTAGAACCCGTAAACTCCACCCGAATTTAAGGATGTTATATATTTTTTAATGTTTTAACACATATACACAGGTTAAGTATAGACAGACCCGTGTGTACACACTTTTTATACAAGGCAAAACAACTTATGGGATTTAAAACATTATTTTTTAGAATTTGGACCAAGTATGCAAAGGAAGGGTTTCCCTAGGCCATAACACAAAGCATCAAATCTACCAAGGGTGGTAAATGGTGCTATAATAGGAAGACTGGTATAAATTTGTTGCATGATTTTCAAAGTGCCATGATGCAAGTGACCCAACCGCCTATGCCACAACTCACCGATGTCTTTGCTCTGCACCCTCTTACTTTCATGCTCAAGGCATCACAATCTTCTACCTCCAACTTGTAGAGATTCTTCACCCAAACCCCTATCCTCGTTACCTGTTTCGTGGCTATGTGACAAAGTAATGCCTTTCCCTTAGTAAAGATCACATCATAGCCCGTATCCTCCAACATGGCAACAGATACCAAGTTCTTCTTCAAACCAGGAACATACATAACATCTCGCAAAGTGAGGGTAGCACTCGAATCCCTCTGATAGGTAACTATACCAAGCCCAGTAGCACTATACCTCCCATCGTCACCCGTATCGACATGCATCTTGAGATCCTTCTCCTCCAAGTTACTGAACATATCTTTGTTACCTGTCATGTGGAAAGAAGCTCCACTGTCCATGTACCATACACTACCCATCATCAATGACACCATACATCTGATGAGGGTAAAGTTCAGTTCGAATTGTGAGGCAAGAGCCTCACCTCTTGCCACTCCTCCTGAGGGCTTCTTAGTGGCTTTCTTGAGTGGACACTTTGTGGAAAAATGTCCGAGCTCGTGACAATGAAATCAATTGAATTTTGACATGTCCTTCTTCTTGCATCCATGGCAAGAATCCAATTTGGAATGTGATGCCTTCCCCTTCCCTTTCTTTGCCTTACCTGCTAAGGCATAATTTTCCTCATCATCAGTCCTTGATGAGGATACATTTATGGTATTCCTCTGAATCTCTTCCTATACAAATTGGACAACAATCGTTCACAACCTGGTAGCTTCTCCCTCCCATTAACAAAGTCTTGATAACTATGCCAACTCTTGGGAAGTCCTAGAAGAGCTAGGCTCACCATATTTTCCTTGTCAACAATAATCCCAACACTTCCAAGCACATCCTAACAATGGGTGAAATTGGTCAAGTACTTTGGAATAGAGTCGCCCTTCTCCATTTTTAGCTTTCTGAGTTTATCCTGCAGTGCCAATTTCCTATGGTCAATTCTATTTTGAAATAGGTCTGTCAATGCCTTCCACATTGAGTATGGAGTATCCTTGCCATGGAGACTCGAGACAATGTGGTCTCGAACTCCCTCCTGAATAATCCTTCTCGCTTTTGTCACACACTTTATCCATTCAGCTGGATCTTTCACATTTGATGTTGGAGGCTTAGGAATGCCATGAGTGATGAATTCCTTGAGGCCATTATCTTCCAAAAATGCCTCCATCACCTCCTTCCAGGTTATGTAATTTGACCTGACCTCCAAGGCATACTCAAGTCGCAACTCGTAGAAAGACATATTGCTGCTCTGAAGTATGAACTTGCAAATTCGATTTTCACCTGCACAAAAAACTTGAATTCTCCTCTTCTATACTGTCTTCGCCTCTGATGCCATGCATATTTTTACTGTATATTCAAAAACTTATGTGATATGCTAAAACAAAAGACAAGAATATACTCTACTCTTCTTAGCAAAAACCAAAATTGATCGATGAAAACAATAAGAAAAAAGAGGAATAATATCAATCACACATAACATAATATTTCTATGGGGAAAGAAATTGCTAAAAACCTTGTTTATCTATATTGCATTGACCAAAAGATCCGAGAAGAAAAAACAATTCCCATTCGTCCTGAACAATTCATGCACTAGTACAATATAACTTTCTTCTTCACAAGCCAACACTTAGCCAATTATGATGCCTTCCAAGCCCCTACCTCCTTGCACAATTCCTATAAGAATTAACCCATATTTAATGGGAAATACGCTCTCCATAACTTTGCAATCCAAACATAGGTCCTCAACTGATTGCATACACCATCTGTACAACTCAGAAAATTATACAACTGATAGTACATTGTCCCTTAACTCTAATCTCAACAGGGTCTTCGTCTGAACTGACATGCACGAGTTATTTGTGAGTGAATATTTAGTTAACTAGTGTGGTGTTGGTGATGCACTGGTGCACTACTTCACTACTAGACCTCTATTAGTTCCTCCAACAATTAGAACTAGTTTAACTGACTATAACTCAATTAGACTGAGTTATCTAATTAAAACTCGAAAGAACTCAACCTGGGCCCCTAAAATTTAGGGATCGCTCTACATGACTCTAGATAGACTTCCAACTCAAATTTCCTAAGCCAATTAAGTCAATTTAACTTTATTAACTATTACAAGTTGCTATGAGAATAAAAGTTCGATTTAATTCAAGGACAAATTAAATTGGAATTTCTTGTTCATATTTTTAACAATTGTCAAGTTAGGAAAATGTATTTAAATGGAGGTTGTTATATCATCCCATTTTAAGTTTTTGGCTAAAACTTGTACCAAAGTGAATTTGTCCAATGATATGAAAGAGAACAAAAATTTAGTGTTATTATGAGTAAAATCACTATTGTAAATTACTAAAATCACTATTTTTTCCCGAGGGAAAAATTGTAATCTTCCATTAATTTGAAAAATTACATATAGTATATGCCAGTGGCATATGCATAACTGTTTGGCCTAGGCTAGTCAAATTAGTTGTCAAAAATATTACTTATGGCCGAAGCCATTCCCAAAAATAAGTTGTTCATATTCACCTCAGAGGGTGTTCATTGTGTCTAGTATGCAGAAATAAAAACATAAATATATACATATAATGATACTGAGTATCAACTGTAAAATAACACCAAAAATTTAGGCCTGTCTGCCCTAGGATATGCTCTATCTATGTAGGGCCGGTGATAATACTGATATTGTTCTGAACCAAGCTGTTCCTGTATCATCCACAAGCCTCTGGGGTGTGCCATGGCCTCCTTGGATAATTTGTCAGCAGCCTCGTTATGTTCCCTGTAGTGTTGATAGGTGATAAAGTTAAATTGTGCCTTGTAAACCATAATTTCATCCAAAATGTTCCTAAGAGTATGAGCATGACAAATATTGATGTTATTAAACTAATTTATGATGATTTTGGAGTCTCCGAAGATATGAAGATTAATGGAAGAGTGTGCCAGTGCAAAAGGCAAGAGATGCCTGAGAGTGATCAGTTCTAAATAGTTATTGGTTCCCTCTCCCAATCCCAACTGGATATTCTAATGGTGTTGATCTGATAGGAATAGAAGGATACCCCCCCGCCCCCCCACATCCTTGAGCTTGGGCTGCTCCATCAAAGTATGCCCATGGTATGGAGTGATCAGTTGTCTCAGAGGTATGTGATCGAATTGAAGTAGGGTGGGGTTCCTTTGGGATTTCATGGTAGGCAACGATGATATTAGCTATTAAAAGTGGCCATCGTGCCTTTGTTCCTTTAAAGATAATACTATTCTTTGTCAGCTAGATAGACTGACAGATGAGGAGAGGAAGACAAAGATTTTATGCCTTGATACATAACGATCCAGTTGTTCCATGCTTCAGGGATCAAAGGACCATGCCATATGCCATTCTTGGAGAGGAGATGTAAGATTTGTTGCGGCAGTTGTACAAAATTTGCGAAGTGTAGAAATAAGTGATCATTTGTCTCCTCTGCCTATGTACAGAGAACGCACCAATGCGGCCCATGGTGAGATCTGTGCACAAGGTTTGCTACGGTAGGTGTCTTGTTGTTGAGCACATTCCACATAAAGAGTCTATTTCGAGGAGGTGCTTTGAGCTTCTACATCTTTCGCCACCAGTCCAGAAGAACAAGTGGTTTGTGCTCAGTGAGAAGGTTGGGATAGCCAACTTTTGGGAAGTACTTCCCATGTTTGGCCGAGGTCCATATGAGCTCATGGGGGCCCTCCTTTATGCGCACATGTGCTTCGTTCAGGGCATTTATATACCCATCCCAGGTCTATTTCTAGTGATAAAGGATACTCAGGTTTTGAGCAGATAACCATGCCTATTTGAAGATGGAGTTGTTTTACATGACTGCTATTTGGGCGATCACCATGATGTGCCTCTGATTCAGGAAGTGGATGAGTTCTGGAGGTAGCTAATGCATGTTCCCCCACCAGTCCATGGATCCATGCCTATACGGGCCAAATTTTCATTATTGATTCTCCATGCAAGGCCTGCTTTGATGAAGGGCATAGTATGTAGTATAGATTTCCAAACAATAGAAACCCATGTACAAGGCCATGATGGTATATGAATCTAGTCCATGAGATGGTGTGGCCAAATGTATTTGTGATATGTGACTTTGGTCCAGAGATTCTGTGTAGTGAGCAGGATCCATCCGTCTTGGCTGCTCATGCATGAGAAAAAACAGAGAGATATTTTAGTCCCCAACCTCCCCATTTCTTAGGGAGAGTGATCTGCTTCAATCCTACCTAGGTAAAAGGCTTGCCCTCTTTATAATCATTCCAAAGGAATCTGCAACAAATCTTCTGAATTTGAGCAAGAATTCCTTTAGGGATCCAAGCCAACGACATCTAGTAAACGGGGGTAGCCTCCAAGATAGATTTAATGATGACAAGGTGACTAACTCTTGAAAGGAATCTATGGCTCCAATTTGTCAGTCGCTTCTCAATTTTAATCACAAGCCAAATCCAATCCCCTATTTTGTAGCAGTGGGGCTTGAGCCAGAACCCTAGGTATTTGAGGCCATCCTCCAGATGATGGTGTTGGAAGGGTAAAAATTGATGAGCGATTCTGGCTTCTTGGGGGGATGTATAGGAGAGGGTGATGGTAGATTTGGAGTGATTTGCTTCCATGCCGGTAGCCAACGCAAAAAGAGTGAGGATATCATGGAAGGTAGATGAGTCCCATTGGCTGCCATCAAGGAAAATAAGGACATCGTAAAAAAGAAGAAGATGGGTGAGATAACATTGTTCATTCAATTTCAGCCCTTGTAGTCGCCCATCCCTCTTAGCTAATGCGGTGAGGCCTTCCATTACAATCAGAAAGAGAAGCGGGGAAAGTGGGCAGCCTTGCTGAAGGCCTTGCTCAGCATGGAAAAAATGTGATGCAGAGCCATTAATGAGGACACTGAAAGATGCCGAGGTGATGCAGCACATGATCCAGTCGATGAAGGGAGGTGGAAAGCCCATATGGGTGAGGATCATTTTGATATAAAGCCAACTGACCCTATCAAAATCTTTTGCTAAATCGATTTTGAGGATGACTCCTTTTAGATTTTTGTTCTTGATAGAATTGGGCAGTTCCAATAGTAATGTATTTGTCTATTCTGAAGGAAATAAAATTGCTCAAGGGAGATGTGATGAGATAGTATCGGTCTGAGCTTGTTTGCAAGGATCTTGGATATGATTTTGTACAAGAAATTATAGAGGGAGATGCGGCGGAAATCGTTGAAGGATGTAGAGGAGTCAGATTTAGGGATCAAGGTAATGAAAGTGGAGTTAATGGCCTCATACATATGCCCGGAAGTCCTACATTTTTCCACCACCCTAAGCAGGTCATGTCCTCTGAGATCATAGAAAGCAAGGTAGAATTCGATGGTCCAACAATTTGGTCTTGGAATTCTATATTTTTTGAACCATTTCAACGTTCCTTCTAGCTCTGCCTATGTGACGGGGGAGTTAAGATCCTTAGTTGTATCTATATCCACAAATTTGGGGAAGTGTCCTGCAATTCTGACAATTTCAGCAAGGGTAGCTCCTGGGGAGCCTTGAAGAGGTATTTTAAATGTGAATTCCCTAGGTGGGAGAGCTGGCTAAAAGTAGATGTCGTGCTCCTATATTCCATGGGTATATTCCAAATAGTATTGGTGACTTTTCTTCCCTTGGCATAGCTTTGGAAGAACTTGGTGTTCTCATCTCCAGCTTGTAACTAGATTGCACAGCTTCAAAGTCACCAGGTTTCTTCCCGATCCTTCAGTATTTTGGTTCTCTGATTTTCCAGATCTATTAGATGGGACTTTGCATCTATAGATATGAATTCTCTATTCTGGTCGTCTAGAAGAGTAGCCAGTGATAGCTCAACTTCAGTGAGGGTATTGTCATCCCTCTTGGATTTTTCCTTGGCCCAATTAATGGAGAGTCTTTTGAGCACAGAGAGTTTGGAGAAGAAACCTTCTTCCTGAGTTCTACCCCTAGATGGCGGATTTGTAAGCCAGAAATAATTTACCAACTAGATGTAGGATGGGTCCTTAGTCAGGTAGAGTTGAATTTAAACGATGCCCTTGGTTTTTTTTTGGGACTAGAAATATCCATAAAAATGGGGGAGTGGTTCGAAATACCGCCGGATCCCACTAATAGTTTGTAAAGGGATAGTTTTTGAATCAAAGAGTCCTTGATCAGGAATTTATCCAGTCTCCTAGCCAATGTAGCCTCACCCAATCTCTGATTCCTCCAGGTGGGGAGACTCGTAGTGGTGATTTTAGGGGCGAATGTTCGCCCTTTGGCGAAATTAAGGGGTTTTAAATTTTTAGTGGGCGAATATTTTGTATCATAGTACATTTTTACAAATCACCTCAAATAGCCCACCTTATTTTAAGGGAGAGGGTAAAAAAGGTAAATTTAGCCCTTGAAATTAGGAGTACAACCTTCCATTCCCCATTTTCAAGAATAGATTTTATTTAAGTGAATCCATTCGCCCATTTTCAAGAATAGGTTTTATTTAAGTGAATCCTATGGGCCAAAGACCCAAA
>APFE031647681.1:127702-140640 GCA_000404065.3 Pinus taeda | reverse complement strand
TCGCACCACAGGATGGATCCTGCATTGAAGGGATTCGGTGCCCCACTAGCCATGTAATTCTTGAAGATAGGGTATTGTTCTTTTAAATGGCCCTCCGATCTGCACTTCGTACACCATACTTCTTCTCTAACTTCTTTTCTTTTCTTGATGTCGTGTATCTACAGGTTTAGGTTTGCCAGCTGATTTTGATTCTATTGCATGCCTGCATTAGTATCTCATATAGCCGTAGATTCCAATTTCATCGTAATCTCTAGAGCTTCATATTGAGTTCTTATCTTTTATTGCCTCAATGAAAATCTAATGTGTGGTAGAAAAGAAGCTATAAACAATTCTTAATGTTGTTGTGGAGATATTTCGAAGCTTACTTGATCCAATAACACCGTAAATATCTGATCAAACCCCCAAACAGACTCAATAGGTTTCTATTTGATCTCTTTCAACTTGTTGATGCACTGTGACTCAGACTTCAACTTCTTAAACTCTTTTATCAACGTTGTTTTAATATCTGCAAATGTTCTATTCTGATTATTTGAATACTTCATATACCATGTGAATTCTCTATCTCAAAACATCATAACGAGCTATGCTTTCTTTATATTTTCATCGTTGATATGCTTCTCTATCCATATAGCTTCACATAAAAACCAAAACTATTCTAGATCCTCCAATCCAGTCCCTTTGAAGAACAGGACTTAATATCAATCAACGATCATTTCTTCTTGGAGGGGGACGAGGGAGGGAGGAGGAAGGGGGAGGTATGGGGAGGTAGGAATGGGTAGAGGGAGGGGGAGGGGGAGGGGGAAAGCCAAAAATACCCTGTCTATTACTAGATTCGGGCTTCTGAGAACTCTCAATATGGAAGGGTGAATACTACGAAGTTACCTAGGGGTTATCAGGGTGGATTTCTTCTTCACTTTCAAATCCACTCAAAAGAGGTCTATAATCAGTCTCTATGAAAGTATTTGGGTATTTTCCATGACATATATATACGGTATCTACTCTATATCTGTTTCTAGTTCATGTTATTCTGATCTCTTGCTCAGATTTATTCTCTCTTGTTCAAAACATAAGTAAACTAGAAATTTGATTGCATATGTAAAAATCCCTTTTCTCACATAAGCATCTTAATCCAAAGTTTTAGAGATTTTAAATACTTACCTCATGGTCCTTTGAAGAATTGTTATTCCACTTCATTGTAGGAAACAATCGAGTCTATGGTGAAATATGTAATGAATCCTCTCAAGATGTTATTAATCCAGAAATCAACAACCCTTGAAATCTTATTGTCAGTGCTCTTGAGTCGCTGGATCAATTCAGGAGTCCACACCGTAGGTTCTTCACCTTTAAAACAATTCTTCCTTTCAGTCAACCTCAATATCCACTTGTACAACTCAATAGGGAAAGAAGTGAAGAAAATCTCGTATCGATATGTAAATATATAATTATGTAACCAAGCTTTGAATGTCAGACGAAGATTTCTATTTTCTTGATCCGCAAGTTTTTGCTCTTTTAGTCTATCCAGCCTTTGAATCTCCTTCTTTGACGGGTGCCACATCCACATATCCATCAAACAGAGCTTGATCTCGAAAAAAAAAACCATTTGTTGGCTTGGTTTGGGCTGACCCAGGTTCGATATATACTACACACCAACAAAAACCTCAATCAATGGCCCTTTCAGCAATGACCTGCAAGAAAATCACAGTCTCACCCAAAGTAACTATGGGAGGATGCAGAAATAGGTTTCTACATCCTTCAGGGAATAGGAGATGTGGTATTATTATGTTTTCTTATTCTTAACATTCATAAATTACTTCACCGCATTAGATTCCTTACTTAAACATGCCATATAAAACCATAAACCATTACTATGATGAAGGAAAATGCAACTATAATAACTGCAACTCTACAACAAATAATAAGAAAATATACACATCAAGACACAAAATTACCATGGTTCACCCCAATGTAGGGCTACGTCCATAAGAACTGTTTCTTAATATAGTAAATATTTTTATAACAAACAGTTCTTGGTCTCCACCCTAAGCTGCAAGCTGTCTGCGCACTCAATTGTAGACTCAGGCCTCTGCGCACTCAGCTGCAGAGCCTCGCCTTCTCTACCAAATTACAAATCATAATAATACAACCATAAAATTGATATGGATCATGAAATACTATTCTATTCTTATTATTTTACCCTATATATACTATTATATTGAAGGGTCACATCATCAAAATACCATGGACTCCCTAAAAACAGGCAACTATGGTCCCAAAACCATTGATCCCTTACAAACATTGCACGATTTTACAAAAAGGAAGGGATTTGAACCACCTTGAAGCCCTTACACCATCAATTATATTTACAATTCTCCAATGTGCGGTCCACTTCGCGCTCTAGTGCACACTCTGCTCCATAAAATGGAGAGTCTTTGCCCAAAATCTAGGCCAAGTTGCGCTGTGCCCAACATGAGTGAATTGTAGGAACATTTGGACTATCAAGTCATGAGGAGATGATGAATAAGGAAAAGGATGAGTGAATCATGCCTAAATAATCTCTTGCAGCTAAACTCACAAGTGGATCTATCAAGGGGAAGCAGAGGGACACAAGTTTACAACTACCATCCAAGACTTAAGATCATTGAAGACTCCACATTACCAAGCCATGTAGAGGAGAAGATAAATCATATCCAAGAAGACAACTATCACTCAGCAACAACAATGACCTAACATTGCCACATCATCAAATAGTCCATGTCAACAGTGTCATGTCATGTCATGAGTAGTCATATGTGACATCACTATTGTGGACCATGTGCATTGCATTCAAATGTATTGTAAAGTGGAAGTCCAATGGACACACATGAATATGAAGAGTCATGTAAGATGAAAATTCATAGGAAGTTTAACAGTCATGAGGGTAGTCAAAAAGTCACAAGGGGGACACATCAACCCTTGGTTATATATAACCCCTCATTGTATGAGCATAGGACTTTCACCTTGGCTCTTCTCGCAAGGCATTAGAGAGATCAACTAGTTCTTTGAGGAGAAAGAAGCACCTCCAATTTTTCACTACTGAGGCTAATGATGTATATTGTAAACACGTGTCTTGGAAATGTTTCTTAATAATAGAAGCCTTTTAAGGCGAGCACGTTCTTCATGCATAGACTATGAATGTTTGTAAGACTATTCTTTGGACATTTGCATTTCATGTTTTCTTTCACATGTAACTATTTCAGTTATTTTAGTGCTTATCTTATTGAGAATGTGTTGTAATGATTATTATCGCTGTCCCATCCTTGAGGACTATTCCGCAGGGTACTAGACAAATCTTTCCTTGATGTTGGTTGTAACGACCATCACATCTGCTATGGACTATTCTGCTAGATGTTAGATAGAGATTTCTGGTTCATGTGTGTCCCTTCATGGGTGGTATTATTACCTCTCACTTAGAGGCTCACTTTTTCTCTCCCCTTTGCAGTAGAATAGCCTTGACACAGTTGCAACTGCACACTCAATAGGCTCCCTTGCTTTTCGAAGACACCATTGCATCATTCTATTGTTCTATTAGCTAAAGTTAAGGAAAATATTTAAGGATTTGGAAATCGAGCCTTTATACCGGATGGGACTCCTACACCAAACAGTGTGAGGTCTGATTAGGACTTCATATAAGGGGGATCCCCTTGGTTAACAAATTTTCAGCACCATCAACAAAATGGTGCTAGAAGTAGGGACATATGACAAGCTGAGCCCATTGCATCTGGTTTGAATCTCTTATCTAAAATGGATCATATACCAAGGTGTTTCTCCAACTTTTCCCTTCATTAATTTTCAACCCTTGATGAGCTTGTAAATCACTTGTCTTAGTTAAAGTTTGATGGTGAGGATGGAACATCCATAACCAAGCACATTTCTGATTTTCTTAAATTTTGCGAATCTTACAAAATCGATGATTGAGTGTTGGCTTGTGTTATTTTATTCCTCACCCTTGAAGGTCATTCTAATCGGTGGTGCCATGCCTTTCCACCCGCTTCCATTCATTCCCTTCGTCACTTCCCCGGGGAGATTCATCAAGCCTTCGATGGGTATAATTACCAAAATGTTTGTAAAAGAGTCAATCACTTAGAATGGAGCCTAATGAATCAGTTGAGAAATTTTCTGATCGATTCCTTCACCGTTTCTATGAAATTCCAGAAGAAGACTTGAATTTGGAATTCTTGAAACAAGAGTTTGAGCACTTGGTTCTTATCGCTTCACCCGTTGAACCTGAGCTACTTGATTTTTCTACTTCCCCAACTCTTGTGAATCACGAGACACCTCTAATTTTAGAGGAGGAATTTATTGTCCCTTTTGTTCTTTGTCCTCCTCCTTTTCCAGTTCTGATAGGGGTGCCTCTCTATGATGGTAACAAAGTTGAAAAGTTTGCAAATTAAGTTCCCAATCCATATTCTCATGCTTCTCCTACCTTTCATGACTCATATTCAATGGAGGAAATTCCATAATGGCTTATGAGGCCTATGGTGAAGACTAACTCCTCCACTCTACGAGATCATGTCACTGTTCATAACTTGAGTCTCGAACATGATATAGATTTCTTCCATCCTCTATCATCTACATGCCATGAATCTTTGTACCATGATCCACTTGAGCAAGTTGTTATACCATCTAGTCTTCCACACTCTCTTGATTTTTGCATTGCTGGTTCAAATTGTGATCAGGTACAAGGTAGTCACTCTACATAGGTAGAGGAGAAGGAAGGTGAAGGTTCTTTAAATATTTCTTATGTTTTTCAATATCCCTCATGTCAAGATGATGCGGTTCCATTCTTGGATGATTTTCAATCTGCCAATCTTGGTAGTGAATCAAATGTAATCAATTATTTCGATCAATTCGTAGCCTTGGGAAACAATCATTCTCATGAAGATAATTTTGATAGTGTACATGGTAGAAAATGCCCAAGTGCATCATCTGATCTTTTGGTTTCTCATGAAGATCTTACCTTTGATCCAAAATATGATTCAGTCAAAGAAGATGTTCATATCGAAACTTCCTCTTCACCTCAATATCCCTTACGTCCTGTCGTTTGCAATGCATCTATCTGCAACGAAGATACTCCATGCTCTTTAGTTTCTTCATCCGATGAGTTATCACAAGGGGGTGAGGTTGTCCATGATGAGATTGAAAACAATAAAAACATAGAGTACCCTTCCCATCCCTCATCATCTCTTTTCTTGCATGACAACAACTCTTCAAATAAACTTTCTCACAAAATTTCCCTGATTAATTTATCTTGAATTTGCTATCAGAAGAGCCTTTCTGTTTGAGTAATCTGATTGCTGATGTTGAAAAATCTAGAGAAACATGTAACAGAGATGGTTGCCATCCAGTGAGTAATAATGAAACCAAAAATAACAACTATCCTCAAACCATGCATGACATGGTTCAAGCTTCAAAATGGGATTCTACAATCCTGGGAATTTCTGGGACCTGTCAGGGAGTCGAGGCACTTTAACTTCCATTCATGGTTATGTCAGGATCTCACGAATCTAGTAAGCCCTCCGAACTAAGTCAGATCTGGTTTCTCTCACACAATTCTTCTTTTTGCATGGTTTCATTAAGTGTAAATCTCTTTCTCAAAGATGTTTGGTATTTTGGATGTAATATTTCAAACTATCGAGATTTTACTTTTGACCAGACTCAATAATATTTTTCGGTTCATTCGTCTTCATGCAAGTCTCTTGCAACAAACTCAGGTTCGAAATGTGTAGGTCTCGTGGAAGTTGATCATTCCAAATACCATATTTGGATGAAGGAATCATATCTATCATATGTATTTCATGATGAGAAGCTCCTAGATTTCCTTGCGAATATCATATCTTGAATCTTGTCCTTCATTGCACTTGAAACCCTCTTGAGTGTGAATATATGCACCAGTTATTATGTGAATCAATCTCCTTTATGTTAATTCCATCCTGACCGGTGTCATGTACCTGCTGTACTAGCCTCCCTTCCCACTTATCCTGATGATTATGATTCTAGTAAAGTCTGTCACCAGTTACGAAGAAATAGACTGTCACATTCATCACGCGAAGAAGATGATTCTATTATTCAAAACATTCACGAAACTATTTAAATTGATTTATCTTTGTTGATCGAAAACTGGGAATCTGATGCTTCAATCAACACGTTTGATCATTCTTCTGTCCTTGATGACTATCATTGAACTAATAATTTTCCCACCAGGACATCAAAGGACAATGGTTTTACATCTCTTGGCCTTCATTGTTCATATTTGTGCCGAGTAGTTGAAACACTACAACCTTCGTAGATAATTATGTTAGGTCCTCACTATCTCGACGTGACTATTGAAAATGATTAGATATGTTTTCCCCTACAAGATTCTCAACATAATTCCATGCTTCTAATTGAAAACTCGTCTTTTCAAAGATTTCAAGAGGGTTGTCACGAATTGTACGATCCAATTGCTGAATAGTTGGAGCAATCTTACCTGGCAAGTTCTGTCGTGAACAACAAGTTTTGATCTTCTCTTGTGCTTGCTAAAGATTTTAGTGTAGACGGGGAAAAATCAACAAGAAGCTTTCAAGGTTTGTTGAAATATGGTATCCATCAGAAAGGTAAGAATGCAAATTGGATGAAATTAGCAGTTGTGACATCTCTTTCTACCCACAAGAAATACCTTCCTTTTCTTGTGTAAGTTATTCAAGTTTTTATCTTTTCTGTTGCAAATTTCTTTATATCTATTTTAACTATTCGTATCTATGTGAATGCAGTTCGGGAACAAATACGGTGGCTTCATTGGAAATTTCATTATACGTGACCCTGATCTTCTAGCTGTTAGGCTAAGAGTAGTATTAGATGCATCCTAGTTTTCCCTCTCTTGCACTCATTCTGCACTCATTCCCTATAGTCTGTGCTCGTTTCCTTATTTTGGTTCTACATAATGTTTTCTTTAGCTATTTTGTTTTCTTATCTTCTGGTTTTTTTTCCTTGTTGTGTGTTTTCTTTCTTTTCGTCTTGTTTTCTTTCTTGTTGAGTTTCTCCTTTCCTTTTCATCACGCGAATAAGTGTTGTGCCTAGACCTATTTTGGATTCATAGTATGTATGTGGCCTAACTATAAAGAGTCTTGTGACACTTTAGAATTTGGTTAGCCTTCTGTCCGTCTTCCTCGTGTTGGTTACATCTTTTGGCTGATGAAGTTTCAATAGAAAATAAGATCCATCCATAAGGAAAGTTTTGGTCCAAACATGAACCCATGTCTAGTCCTTGAACCTCATGCCTATACTCGGTTTTTCTACTAGTTTTCTCAAGCTTATCCAATTAGTAGAAATAGGGAAGGGGAAAATCTTAATGAGAAAACCTAAATCAAAGGTCTCTATATGTTTCTCTGAAGGAACAACCTCTCCTGCTTTCAATAAGTTAGGATCCCTCTTTTGCCCCAAAATAAATAAGTGCCAATGCGCAATTCTCTTTAAATAAATAAATAAAGGTGAAATAAAATAAAGGATTCCTGCGTAGAGAGGTGAAGCAAGAAACTCTGTCGAGGTACTGTCCAAGATTTATGGAAGGGGAGCAATGTTTGTGTTTGATTATCTAGGCTTGCTGGCAGCGGAGAAAAACCATAGATGAAAAAATATACTGTAAAAATCTTAAGCTCACGAGCTAAACTACCCTTCCCAACTGGAAACATTATGATTATGTTGAATCTTATGTTGTGTTCAACTAAGAACGTATATAGCGGACCATGTCTTCCCATGGGATAAGTGGGAAGACCAAAGTGATTTGGGTGACGAATCAATACTCCCTGAGGAACCAAGGCCCTACGAAAAAGAAAATAACCAAAATAGAGAAGTTGTAGTTCAACCAGTGTGTCGCCAAGCATTGTATCTGCTACAACACCCTCCAAAATTTTGGCTTGCACTCAAATTTCAGAGTCTTCCTTGGTCTTTTCCATGATTTAGGCAAACAATCAAGCTCATTCCATGAGCTTTGTTGAAGTTCTTTGGACCCTTTTTCTTGTTGGATTAAATGTCATCTTCAGGCATGTTTGTCTATTGTATAATGTTTGTGAGCCTTTTTCTGGTGGGTTCGAAGGTCGATATTTGTGTATATGAGTTTTCCTAACCATGTAAACATCTATTGCATCCATACACAAAGTATTGAGCACTGTCACACAAGTGTCATCACTGTCATCCCAAAGTCTATCTTAAGTGTCACACTTGTCACATCTTGTCATGAGGTAGTCACACAAAGGGGAATTATTTGTTTGTTTGTTCCGATGATCGATGCTGTCATGTTGTAAAAGTATGCTAAGTGTGTGATCATAGTTCAATTTCATCATGAGTCCATCTCCCTTCTCGCACTTAGCCATTTTCGGAAAATATTCCCGATCGAGAAACTTAGCTTCACCGAGCCCTAACTGAGTTGCGTACTGCGTACTCTCTACCATCTTGGATGTGACCTTGAAACCTAGAACTACGAAGTGCATAGTACCTATCCTCCAGGGCTACTTTTATGCGCTATGCGCAATTTTAGAGTCCAACAACCTCCCTTGACCTCCAGAATTGCGCAGTTGTGCCTCCCAGTCTACCTTGAAATGCGTACTTCACACCGTCAACCCTCAATATTTTCCCTTGCATACTAGAAATGCACAATGCATAGAGAGCCCAACCTCCATTGGCCTCCAAAACTACGTAGATTCTTCCTCCAGTTCCCTTCCCTTAGCCAAAGCTCACTACCTTCAGAAACTGTGCAGATCTACCCTTTAGGCCTCTATGCTGCCCAATCCCCCTTGCCTCCTAAAGCTGCGCAGTTTTTCCTACCAAGGCCCCATCCCACAACCTCCATTGCCTGGTTGAACTGCACAAAATTTTCCCTCAGTGACCACTGCAAATTTTTTTCCCTTAGTGGGCACTGCGCAAAATTTTCCCTCAGTGGGCACTGCAACAAATTTTTCCCTCAGTGAGGATTGCGCAAAAACTTCTCTCAGTCTAGCTTGATATGCAAACTACGTAGTCTCAGTGATCAAGGTCTCCCCCTATCTGCTAGAAATATGCAATGTGAAATCACTGAGCCTTTTCTCCCAACCTGTGACTTATCTCGAGCTAAGTTCATGGATAATAATGCATCATCTTAGACTAGGGGGTTTTCGGATTCATGTTGTCTCGTCATGAGCGAATTACAGGAACATGTACACTATCAAGCCATGACGAGATGATGAAGAAGGAAAAGGAGGTGGAAAGCATGCCTAAAGACTTTCTTGCAGCTGAACTCCCAAGTGGATCTATCAAGGGGAAGCAAAGGGACACAAGTTTGCAACTACCATCCAAGACTTAAGATCATTGAAGACTCTGCATTACGAAGCCGTGCAGAGGAGAAGAGAAAGCATATCCAAGAAGACATCTAGCGTTCAACAAAAAATATGACCTGACATTGCCACATCATCAAGAAGTCCATGTCAACAGTGTCATGTCATGAGTATTTATATGCCACATCACTATTGTGGCCCATGTGTATTGTATTCAAATGTATTGTAAAGTGGAATTCTAAAGGACACACATGAATATAAAGGGTCATGTAAGTTGAAAAGTCATAGGAAATTGAACAATCATGAGGGTAGTCAAAGAGTCACAAGGGGGAAACATCACCCCCTGGTTATAAATACCCCCTCATTGTATGAGCAGAGGAGTGGCTCCAATGTTCCACTATTGGGGCTAGTGATGTACATTGTAAACATGTGTCTTGGAACTTTTTCTTAATAACAAAAGCCTTTTAAGGCCATCATGTTCTTCATGCATGGACTATGAATGTTTGTAAGACTATTTTGTGGAAGTTTTTTTTTTCATGTTTGCTTTCACATGTACTAAGATAGTTGAACTATTTAAGTGATTTTAGTGCTTATATTATTGAGAATGTGTTGTAATGGTTGTTATCATTGCCCCATCCTTGTGGACTATTTCGTGGAATACTAGACAAATATTTACTTGATGTTGGTTGTAATGACCATCGCATCTGCTGTGGACTATTTTGCTGGATGTTAGACGAAGCTTTCTGGTTCATGTGTGTCCCTTCATGGGTGGTACTATTACCTCTCACTTAGAGGCTCACTTATTCTCTCCCCTTTGTAGTAGAAGAACGTTGACATAGTTGCAACTACACACTCTCCAACCACACCTCCCTTGCTTTTCGAAGACACCATTGCATCACTCTCTGGTCCTGATAGCTAGAGCCAAGAATATTTAAGGATTTGGAAACTGAGCCTTTATACCAGATGGGACTCCTACACCAAATGGTGTGAAGTTTGATTGGGAATTCATATTGGGGAGATCCCCTTGGTTGGCAGATTTCTTGCACCGTCAACAAGTGTCTTTCCCTACTGAATGGAATGCCATAATAATGCATTAAAAACTATGCGTGTGTGTGTCTATGCATGCACAAAGACTTCATAAACACATGAAGAAAGACAATAACAATGCTTCGAAAGGAATTTATCTAATTATGACATTAATTAAGCATATATGGTTGAAAACTATATGCTCTTTCATCACAAGAATTTATTGGCATGTATGCACTCTTCTAATTTTAAATCAAGGAACGAGAGAATTAATTCTACTCTCAACATAAATATCCTTAATGTGGGATTCCAACTATCCATTAAGAAATATTGTATACATTGAGATGTTTACATCACTATAACATCTAAAATATATTCAAAATTGAACAAAAATATAGTGAATGTTATCTTATTGTAGAAATCAAGGAAAGGTGAGTACAATATCAAGCAAGAGATAGGTGATAATAAATCAAGAGCCATTGATAATTCAAACTCCTAATGAAAGAATGTGTGGGGAAATTCATATGGAAAAGAGGTGCTAGCCAAAATTGAAAGATGATAGTTAGAAGTAGTTAAATTTATTTATCCATTTTATGACGTTTTCTAGTTAGCTAGACACGATTAGTCGAAGAAAAAATGCCATGATGTACTTCATAGATTATATAACCAATATAAGCAATGAAACACTATGGCTATTTCTCCTAAGTAAGAGATACCCTCCCATAGTTGCATGCAACACATACAACCATCATACAACTATATATTATCTCTATGAAGATTGAAAAGGATTGTAAATAGTTCAGGGGATGCATACAACCTTTTAGACAATCATGATTGACTTCAAATTCATTTAATAGGTAAGAATAATACACAAACAAGAACGATATGACTTAGAAAGAGAGAAAATGGCTCAATAATGCTAGAAAATACCCAACAATACACTAAAATCATATAAACTAATTTTAAGCCTCCTATAAAAAGAATGCAATAAATTTGAGGTGGCAACCATTGATTTATAAGCCTAACAATGCATCCTATAGTGGTAGTAATAGATCCTTTATATTAGAAAAGAAAACCCAATAATATAGGTAGTGCACAAATTTGATTAGATATCTCTATCATTTATACTCTCACTATTCACTAGTAAATAATTATATTAAAAAGAAGACCTATTGCCTTTTTCTTCAATTTTTTTATTCTTGATTTTCTCAATAAAGAAGAGGAGTCTTTGTATTAGCATTTCCCACTAAAAGCTTCAATTATTTTCCAGCCAATAATTTTTCTAATCTATAGGTTGGAAATCCAATTGTGTTTATGATTTATCTCAACAGTTACCCTTCTTCGTTCATATATTTTGGGAACCATCATACCAATTATTTGAAGTTTATCTTTGGTCGTTTTATTCAATGATGATTTCTTCATAGTCTCAAATATCTCCTTACCAATGTGATTTAATGATTTTTTCTTTAATTTCTGTTAACAACCACTATTTTCCAAATGTTTTTACAACTTTTCTACATATTCTTCTTTATTCATTATCACTATAACTCTGCCTTTATTAGTTTTGGCGATAATGATACCAACATTACTATTTAGATTGTTGCTATCCAAGCATTCATTTCTACTAATATTTTGTTGTGGTCATCTAGCCTTTCTAGGAACAATGGAAAAAAAACTATGTAATCAATTTTGCTTCATGTTTTCATGATATTTTATCTTATCTTAGACTTGACATTGCAAATAATATCTTGCACTAGGAGCATTCTTGGTGCTGCTGCGAAGTTAAGCTCATGTTCCAACAAGTTTTAGCATTATCATCTAATTGGATGTTGGAAAGATTGACATCGGAAAGACTTACTACAAATTTCAATACTAGTAGTCAATCTTTCTAATTTCTAGTTAGATTATAATGTTAAAAGCTTCTTGGAAAGTGAACTTAACTTCACGGTGGCACAAATAATCATGCCAAAGGAAGTTGTTATATGTAGTGTTGAATCTAGGATAAAAGACCTAATAGAAAATGAAGTGTAAGTGATTAGAAAATATGGTGCTATGGTTTTAATAAAGGTGAGATCTCCAAAATGGAATATCAATGAAAATTAATTCTTTGATATCAATAAGGAAGTGTAAGTGATTAGAAAATATGGTGCTATGGTTTTAATAAAGGTGAGATTTCCAAAATGGAATATTAATGAAAATTAATTCTTGGATATCAATAATTAAACCGGAACGATTTTGTTGTGATCTTAAAAGAAGATAATATCCCAAAAATCCCATAATTAGGGCCTGATTTTTAGGGTGTCTCTTAGTGATATAAAAAGGTATTTTTATTAGGTTGAACTACTTTAAATGAAGTACAACTAGCCTTGGGTTGGGTTTTGTAACGGGAGGGAATATTTTATTGTGATCTTAAAAGAAGATAATATCCCAAAAATCCCAAAATTAGGGCCTGATTTCTAGGGTGTCTCTTAGTGATATAAAAAGGTATTTCTACTAGGTTGAACTACTTTAAATGAAGTACAACTAGCCTTGGGTTGAGTTTTGTAATGGGAGGGAACAACATTTTGTTGATTTTTTTTTTTTTTTGGG
>APFE031647681.1:111172-127682 GCA_000404065.3 Pinus taeda | reverse complement strand
TTTTTTTTGAGGGAAAATAGATCAATATTGAGAGAAAATCTTGTGGGAACAATAAATATTCGCCTTGTTTTTATAGAGGTGACACTTTTCTTTCATTGTAAGGAATATTATTCTATATGTCTTATGATGACTGCAATGGATGAGTGCTAATTAGAAAACCCAAACAAGTCTTCCTACCAGGCTCTCATATAGCAAATTTTCTTTATAAGAACATGAAGAATATACGTGAATGCAAATAATTTTCATATGTTGGGTTTGATTTCAACAAATACCTTGTCTTGTTTTTAAATTAATGTAAATCCAAGATCAACTATGAGTTTGCAAGATGAAAGAAAAATAAAATGGATAAGTCATCAAAGAAATTTAAATGGTTGTTGTGTTAATATCAAACAAAGTTGTAAAGCATCATGGGCACAATAATCCATTGATACATCACCACATAAATCCACAAATGCAAGATGATACTTTAATAGTTCTTTCTGGGAAAATTTAATAAAATCAAGATGTGAAAAGTTTAACAATGTTTGAGACTATTAGATAAATTATGATTAAATTTCATTCACTTTTTGCAAGCTAGGGATTTTATTCCCTTAGACCTAAAATGCCATAAGATTTCCAAAAAAATGGAGAAAACATAATCGATCAAAGATTAATATTGTTGCTCAACATACATAGAATAACATGTTGAAAGAAATATGAGACGAAAAGATGAAAGGGAAAGTCAAATTGGTAATTTCACAAAATATTTTTAAATGAACAAATTTCCTTCAGCAAAAACCCAACAAAGAAAAAAATTCTGCTATAAAATCTCAGGAGCCAAAGAATTTATCCAAAAGATCTCTCCATCTCGCTCATCGCTTCAATGTGCTTATCATCTTCTTTGTAGTCTTCTCTTTATCTTCGTAACTACTTTGCAGTTAGGTTTTTCCATTTTGTTTTAATTGAATAAAGATCCATTTTTAGAAATATGTAGTTAGGAATTCGTTCTCCAAGCTCGTTTTTTCTTTAGATATAACAAAGTTCACCTTTTATAAATCATATTTTAAAAATAATTTTTTGAGATGCCTGAAATTGTGCATGAATGTTCTTTAATCTATAATTTTGGCCCTGGATACCACTCCCAACGTGTTCTTCATTATTTTATCTTCCGAACAAGCTCTCACTTGCTAAAAATGGACAATTGGAACTTAAGTTATGTCCTCCATGTGACTTAGCCACCATTAACCTTGTGTAGCTCATGCATGATGTCATTTTTTGTTACCATCCCATTTCCCAATCATCATGTTGAGTAATTGCCAAGTCATTTGTGTCCAATCACTACTTTCTAAGTGTCACCCCATGATATGTCTAGTTCGATTCTATGTGTCATAAGGAGATATGCCGAAGGTGCTTAGATAGAAATGCAAAGCTGACATGCAAGAAATTTGAAAATAAGCGTTGTGTGAAAAGTAAAAATAAATAAGGGTAGAATTGACTTACTAATCACATAAGTGTGTGGAGAAAAGGAATAAGGGTAAAAATAACTAAGTAATAAAACTTGGAATATGAGAGGTGTGTGGAGAAAGGGTTAGTGAAAAAGTTAAGGTTGTGCAAAGGCAATTGTGTGTGGAAGAAACAATTGTGTAGGTGAAACAATTGTGTGGGGGATGTGGTATACAAAACCTTTTGCACATCCTTGAAAATGGTTAAATATGGAACATTATCATAATGGTTATGTGAAAAGGAATGTGAAGTGGGGTAAATGTTCTACACAACTTGGAATGACTTAGTAAAAAGGAAGAAGAGGTAATGTAAATTTGAATGAAATAATATAGAGATAGGAAAATGGAAAATAGAAAAATAATGATAAACAAAAGTAATGGAGATATGTGGGGTAAAACAATGATATATTTGGCATATGATCTTCATTTTTTATTATGGAAAACGTTGGATGAAGCTAGGAAATAGGGCCATCAAATGAAAATATAAACACAAGTTCTTTCTTTCTTTCTGGTGTCTTTTCTTTTCTTCTCTCTTTCCAAAGAAGAAACTATACTTGTTGGCCTTGCATGAAGAATATTAGGACTAACTAAAAGCTTGTTCTTTTATAGTCACTCCATTTGATATGTGACATGAAAACACATCAACATTTGGCTCCAAATTTGGGAGAGTGACCCAATATAGGTTGTTAAGAACACTAGAATATGAGCAGTTTCCTTCTCCATTAGGCTATGGAGTCAACCCAAAACATTACCTCCATCTAGCAAATTCTTATTAGACAAAATTTATTGAAAGAACAAAATGTATATGTGAGGAAACAAAATATTCCTACTTTGACTTAATTGGAGAGAAGGGATACTCTCAAGTATAAGTAAACGTGTGATGGAGCCATGTGCATAACCAACTCATCTTCTTGCTCCAAAGCTTGAGAGTTTTTAATTGCAAAAATTGACTTGTTCCCAAAATTCCAAATACAAAATCTTGAAGGCTATTTGATAAATGAACATACTTCATCTTCAACTATTATAACTTGAACTAGATAACTTTTGGTTTCTCAATAATATCTTATCCTTAAAATAAAGCATCAGATTTCTTGAGAATGAATCTTCCCTAGTGGAGTCTCCAAAAATGTTCATCACTTTTTCTATCAAGGGAAAAGAGACCAACATTGAGAAAATCTCATGGGGAACAAGAAAGACTCCCCTCATTTTTATATAAGTGGAACTTCTCTTTTAATATATGGAAGATTATTCTATATGTCTTATGATGAATGCAATGGGTGAGTATTAAATATAAAATCACAACAAGCCTTCCAATAAGGATCTCATATAACATATTTTCTTTACAAGCACATTAAGAATATAACATATTTTCTTTATAAGCACATGCAGAATATATCTATATCTATAGATATCTATATATCTATATCTATATCTATATATATATATAAAATATATATATATATATATATATATATATAGATATATTAGTGATTGTTGTGTAAAAAATCAAGCAATTTAAAGCATCATGTGCATGAGAATCCATTGATACATCACCACATAAATACACAAATGCAAGATGACACTTGAGTAGTTCTTTGTGGGAAAAATTAATAAAATCCTAATGTGACAAGTTTAACAATGTATGTATTAAGACATTTTGTGATTTTGTTATGAGCTTTGCAACCTAGAACCTACACTAAGGTTTCACTAACTCTCACTGTCGATAGCCAATGGCGCCCCCATGGGGAGAAGGAGGAAATCCTTCCTTTTTAAATATTGTAGGTAGTAAGAGCCTTTGTTGGGATGCCAAACGATCCACTACTGCAATGCAATCAAAAGGAAAATAGCTAGCCCTTGCTAATCCCAAAGAATAGAACACAATCAAGCACTAGTCTATAAGTTCATGGGTGACCGGGCAATGGAGAAAACCCTCATAGCCTGGATTTAGAAAAATTTTCAAATCAAAGGTGACATGGAATTGAAACTCGACTCAAAAGGGTTTTTCACAATCATATTTATTAATATTGAATATAGTGACAAGGTATTCTAGGGTGGTCTATATTTCCTCAAATTGGTAAGGTTGTATATGAGGCCATGGGTAGAATGGTTCAATCCCAACAAAGAAAATTTCAGCTCAACTCCTATTTGGTTGCAACTTTACTCATTTCCCCAAGGATTCTAAGAGCCATATATACTAAAAGGTTTGGGAAATGCTATAATCTCCTACATGGTGGTCTCCAAAGAAACCAAATATGGTTGATACACTTCCTATTCCATGTTATGCATATACCTATATCTCTCCAAGGCCCTAACATCCAGTATCAACATCAAATACCAAAACAACATATGGGAGAAGCCCACAGACTATGAACAAATATCATTCAATTATTGGATATGTCATGAATATGGGCACTTATTTTTAGAATGCCTCCTAGATAAAACCCAAAAAGGCAACCAATCCAATTAACAAGGAACATAAGATGGCTTCATGAAAGTTTCCAATAAGAAAAAAATCCACAAATAAAGGAAACGAAAACCCCTCCTCATCAAAATAAGCAACTAACAACAAATTCTTATCTCTACAAATAGATGAAGAAGTGTTTCAACAATGAGATCAAGACCTAGTGAGTATAGGAAATCAAGATAATGAGTAGGAGCTAGACTAAGAAGTAGAACAAAACAAGCGCCACCACATGATGACAACACTGAAAAATGTAGAGGATGATGCAAAAATTATTGCAGATGAACATGATGAATCGAAGAATGAATACCCAGAAGACTTTGAGTTCAGAAATGTAGAACTCTTACAAATCATTCAAGAATGGAAAACCAAAGACTCCGTTAACATTCTTAAGGAGCAAGTCTAGACAATAATAGAAGTCTACTTCAACTAGCAAAATAAAGTAAGCAAACAAAACTCACATAACAACATATATCTATATAGATATGTGGGGATATCTAGCTAATTTGGGTCGAGTTAAACCCATGACAAAAAAATACCCACCCTCTCAACATCTTCATAAATGAAAATCACATTGTGGAATATTTGGGGTCTTAATGAGAGAAATAAAGAAAGACTCGTGAAACAGAAAATCAAAGAGGAAAACCCATATAGTACCATGTTGTAGGAAACTAAATTCTCCACCACCACTTTCCAAATCCTATCATGCACAATTTGGATAACTTTTAATACCATAGCCAATGACGCCTCAAGTTCATATAAAGACATTGCTATTATTTGGAACCCTGAAACCATACCTCTGGAAAATTTTATCTCTACCCAGCACACTATCTCTCCTCAATTTCATCCCATAAGGCCCCCCAACTAAGGTTTCATAACTAATGCCTATGGTCCTACCTCACTCAGAGATAAAAAAATCCTTCCTGGATAGCTTACAAAATCTAGAAAATATCATAGACACCAAACACTAAATCTTGGGAGGAGACTTTAACGTCGTTAAATCTCTTCAGGAAAAAAATGAAGGATCTAGAAAGCTTGAGGAAGATTCACTATTACGTTTCTCAAATATTATCCAATCTTCTAAGCTAATTGACCTGGAAACCATCAATGGTCTTTATACTTGAAACAACAGAAGAGGTGGCTTTGCTCAAGTAGAATCTTTCTTAAATAGATTCCTCATTTATGAAATTCTTCTTTTGACAAATATGAACTTCCATTCCTTCATCCTTCCAAGGCACACCTATGATCATTGGACTATCCAACAACTCAAAAATAAGGTGACACTTCCAAAAACACCCTTTTTCTTCGAGGCTTTCTAGCTCAGGCACCCTAATTTCAAAAATAATATCAAATAATGTTGGCAAGAAAAAACCACCCTTTAGGGAAATTCAATGTACACATTTCATCAAAGACTAAAATCCATCAAGAAACACCTTAAGAGATGGAATAATTAGGAATTTGATAATATCCACGAAATAAAAATCAGTTGGAATCTAAGATGAAAGCAGTTCAACAAGACATTATGGATCATGGGAAAACATAAGAACTCATCATAAAATAAACCCATATGAAAACACAACTAAATGAAATGCTACAACAAGAGGAAATACTATGGAAGCAAAAATATAGGATCTAATGGGTTAAAGAAGGAGAAAAGAACACCAAATTATTCCATAGATCTATGATATAACATAGGCATGGATCCGAAATAATTTACCTCAAAAACAACCATTATAAAATATTGGAAGGGCATGATAATATAACCCAACAAATCCACAACTACTTCCACAGTCTCATGATGGACCCCATTGAGGATTGGAATCCCACCATTAGAAAAATTACATCCTACATCCCCAATATTGTTACTCAGGAAAAAAATGAAACACTTACGAGAGAAATCACCACAACAAAAGTGGAAAAGATAATAATGAGTATGCCCAAGAATAAAACCCCAGGCCCTAATGGCTTCATAATATAATTCTTTCAAGAATGTTGGGATATTGTGGGCAATAAGTTAATTAGCTTGTAGAAGACTCCAAAAATACTCAAAACATGCCTACAACCCTCAATTACACCACTTTATTATCCCCCACCCCCAAGCTAGCCCAAATAGAACCCCCCTTAGACTTTAGACCAATCTCCCTTTGTAATGTCATCTACAAAATCATTTCTAAGTCCATTTCAAATTTTCTCAAGCCTCTCCTACACCTCATCATATCCCAAGAAAAATTTGGCTATGTTGAAGGTAAGCAAATCATAGAAAGCATGATCATTTCCCATTAAAAAATCCATTTGCTCTTGAGTAAAAAATCCTGAGACATGACTATCAAGTTTCACATGTCACAATTATTTTGATAAGATAAGTTGACACTATATATCTCAAATGCTAAAAGCCTTTGGATTCCAAGATATCTAGGTCTCCTAGATCACTAACCTAATTTCCAAAGCCTTCTTCTCCATCCTTGTTAATGGGTTCCCCTTCCCCACCTTCTTCCCATCCAGAGGCATCAAGTGGGGTGATCCTCTTTCACCATAACAATTCTAATCATGGTTTAAGGTCTAGCCAGATACATAAAGCAATTCATCTCCATTGGGTCCCTGAAAGGACTATCCAATGGTCCCAATTTTATGTCATCCTCTCACTAGAAATTCGTTGACAACACCCTTTTCATGGGCCAATAATCCATCAAAGGAGCCTCAACTTACAAATCCATTCTCTCTGAATTCACTAATTCCTCATGAATTGACATAAATATGATAAAATCTTCTTCTTCAATGCTCTTGTTCCCATCCAATCCCACATTTCTAGATTCCTGGGCCTTTAATGGATCTCCCTTTCAGCTAAATATTTAGGCATCCCTCTTGTCAAAAACCCTATTTGCATTAAATTCTCGGAGGACATGCTCAACAAACTAGAAAAAAAAAGTAAATTGGTGGAATTTCAAAACCCTCAATCTCGCTAGCAGAACCATTCTCCTCAAATATATTTTTCAATCTCTCCCTCTATATTGTATATCACTCCTTGCCACCCCTAAAAATGTTCTCAACAAAATCTACTCCATCCAAAGAAATTTTCTATAGAGTGGAGCCAAGCAGGAAGAAAAAATTTGCTCTAGTTTCTTGGGAAAAGTTATGTAAAGCAAAAATAACACGTGCTCAGGGCCTTTGAGACCCAAAAATCCTAAACAATGCAATGGGAGTTAAGATTTGGTGGATATGGATTAAGAAACTAGATATGTTATGGAGCAAAATATGGAAATGTAAATATCTTCCTGATATCAACAACAATCAAATCATCAGGCTAGAGGGACAAATCAAAGGGTCACACCTATGGAATTAGGCATGGAAAAATAAACATATAATACAAATCCATACCTTCTATGAAATACGTGATGGAAAACTTTCCCTATTTTGGGAGGATCCATGGCAACCATGGCCCAAAACTGAACAACATGTAGAAATAATGACCCTTAAACCTGATCTACAACAATATATTAAAATCATGGTCAAAGATTACTAGATCATTACCACTGAGAAAACACAATGGAGGCTATGGGAAAATGACACCAGAGAGGGCCCTAATCTCATCTTTGAGTCTTATAAAGCCCTGCATATGGAGTTGGAACAAATAAAAATCAAGAATCAAAATGCGAATGACATTCTTATTTGGGGACAATCACAAAGGAGATTACAATATCAACTCGAGGCTTATAACATTTTGGTGAACACAACAACTCAAATGGGTGAGAACTCATGGAAACAACTTTGGAAAATGAAGCATTAGCCAAAAATATCACTATTCATTTGGCTGCTCCTCAACAATAAAATTCTCACCTAGGACTGACAACAAAAAATAGGTTCTCACATTCCCGCGCAATGCCTATTATGCTACTCAGGTAAAGAGATTATGGAAGACTTGCTGAATGATTGGAATTTCACCTCAAAAATATGGTATTGGACATTAGTCATCTTCAGGAAAATCCACAAAGAAAAAAGAAGCATCCAATTTTTTTTTGATGATTCACACTTTGCGCTCTTCAAGAATGCAATAGTCAACAAGAACTGATAACTCTTCCCAAGGTTTGTAGCTTGGGAAATCTAGAAAGAGAGGAATCAAAAAATATTTAAAAACACCTCTTAGTCTTTGAATATAGGTTGGAAACAAATATTAGACAAAATCAAAGAAACTATTCTCATCACTCTTCAAGACTAGGATTGTGACCCATCATAGGTCTCTATACTTAACCTCTTATACCTACGTCAATCCATACTAATAAATCATTCTATCATCACTCCCCATGCCCACACTAGCCCTAAACATTAACAACCTCCTTTGAAGGGATTCATAAAAATCAATTTTGATGGTGCATCCAAGGGCAATCCATAACCTGCTAGTTATGGGGGAGTCTTTAGAAATGAGGTAGGTCATATACAACACATGTATGTAGAAGCCATTGGACATGACACCAAAACACAACATAATCATATGTAGCTGTACAAGGAATACAAATCACAAAAATATTAGGAATTGAAATGCTAACTGTCATGGGTGATTCAATTCTCATTATCAACATGCTCAAAGGAAATACAAAATGGATCCATTCTAGCAAGAGTTACAAAAAGTTGGAGACTTTTGTATAGCTTAGAGAATATTGCAACTTAACTTCTCAACTTATCTGCAATCATCTTCAAACATGTAATACCCCTACTAACCCTAACCCCTATTAACAGTAGAAGGAGGCAATTACTATGATGATCTGACCTCCAAAGTCCCATTAGGGAAATCGGTTCTAAATTTTTTACATTCTTCCAACTTTCTTAAAGCTTAAAATGGATGACATATTTGTGTTCATCTCATTGACACCTTTCCAATCAACCTGAGGTTTGTCCAAATTTGACTCCCAAGTCAAAATATATGGCAATTCAGTGAAGGCATGCTGGAATTATGGCTAATGTGCTGTCCTTGATGGAAACATACTTAATAATGATGTCAACATTGTGTTAACTTGATGATTATGGAACTCATGCAAACTGGTATAGATGTTACATATGGTATGGATAGATAAATGATAGATCATAGACAAATGAATGTTAAAGGTGAAGTTTGAGAAAGTATACGTAGAGCTCATGAAGAAGGGTCATGTACATATGCAGGTCCTATAAGGGAAATTCACATACAAAATATGAACCATGGTAATTTGAATACCAGGCGTCTTTACCATGGTATTGGCCCATAGTAATTGGTGCAGCAACGACTATTTGATCCTGTCAAATAATACTAACAACATTACAAGGGATTTACCTAACGTATTGGCTAAAGCTAAAACTATATAAGGAGATGGAGATCAAGGTGTTAAGTGTGCAAGTAATGGATTGTTTATGAATGATTTTCTATAAAACAAGTGTGCACCAGGGAGCATGGAGAAGACTCATATTTGAAAGATATGAAGATATGCTGACATATATGCTTGAATGATTTACTTATTGTAAATTTCTAAGTAACTTACAATGATAGATATGTGATTGTAATGATGTTGTGATCTAAATGAATCATTCAGAAATCTATAGTATTGACAATAAAAGTAGCAGAGAATGAAATAATATTTGCAACAAATGTTTTTAGATCTATACAAAGGTGTGTTTGCAAATAGTCACATAGATATGTGGGTCTATCTCTGTAGGGTTGCATATATATTCAAAGATAAAGTTTGCAGTATGTTGAGATATGTACGTAGGTGTTGTGCATGGTAAGTGTGTACATATGCTGATATGTCTTGTGGAAGTTGAGCATATGTGCTAGGGTTTTCAATACTGGTAAATGATGACGTTTGATTAGTTATGTTCTAATTTTTATTGTCTATCGATAATGTATCTATTATGATGATCTATGTCTGACAATGTGGATTGAAATGACTTGGTTATATTGATCATTTTTAATGGTGCAAAAGAATGAATCAGTATGATTCAATGATCTATCCATGATTTCTTCGGTGGTATGTGATTGGTTCACGTATGGTTCAGTGGTTACTTCAATGTTGCAGTGATGCATGATGATTTGAGATATGTACACAAGTCTTATACAGTGGAAGCACGTATATACGTGGGTGTGCTTGAGAACATTAGCGTATATATTTTAATGTATGTCTGATTAGGGGTTGCAAGAACAACACTGTGTTTCTGTGATGGTGAATAGTGTATGGTTTATTGATGAATGGTTGGTGTGATCTGATAACTTATATCTATTATGGATTTGTTTTGGTTGTAATAGTTGGATGAGATTTGATGATTGGTTAGCTGATGTTATAGTGATTCGGTTGGTTCCATAATTGGATTATTTGATTTAGTATTTGATTTCAAAATTGTTACTTGGTTTGGGCTTAATGTTGGAAGTGGGTCCAGTTTGAAAATTTGATGAAAGGCGACCTACAGGTTTTGATGTTTTGAGTCAAGTGAATACAACCCAATATATTATGAAATGTGGTCCACAAAGAGATGCCGAGGGTTGGATCCTTCAATATGAGAGTCTAAGCTTCCTTCAAGTGGTAGCTGGTAAATTTGTGCAGGGGGTAGGTTCTCCCTTTTGGTAGGAGCCTATAAACAAGATAATGGGGTTGGAGCTCCCTTTCAATGGGTGTTGGAGAACAAGAGAAGGTTGCAACGTTCTGCAGGTGGGTGCTTGCATTCTGGTAAGAGTCTGCGCCAATACAAGATTGTAATAATATTTTCTTTATATAATAAGAAAGAAGATAGAGATGGTGACAACGATTTTTTTCTCCCACAATGGGTTTCCACCTAAAAATCTTGGTGTTCTCATGTGTTTTTGTGTTGCTTATGTGTGATGGTTTATTCTGCTCTTACTGCTCATGATTACTGTTCATTTAATGGATAATAAAATAGTGAAGTATAAGTTAAAGATGAACATCTGATGAAACATATAAAAATTAGTTATATGGAGATACATGGTTTTCATTTATCACAATCACGTGCATACACAGGTTTCATGACTGAAGTAGCGTACATAAATCAGAATATGAAATGAAAAGTTAAAGTGAGTATAAAAATACTGATTCACCCCCCCAATATTTTTACCAACAATTGGTATCAGAGTAGGTCACTCCGGTTGAAGCTTGATTGCTTGAAGTGGATCAAGGATGATGGGTAAGAAGCGAAAGAAGAAAGCAAGTCAAAGGAAGAAGTAAATTCAAGAGAGTAGTGACAATGATGCATTTGATGCTTTGGAAATATCTGCATTTATGGGTCAAGGGAAATATGTAGCAGAAGCATAAGGCAAGTTAGAAACAATGGATAATAAAGGTATGCTTATCTTAAGTAATGATAATTATCAAGAATGGAAAGAAAAGATAAAGTCTAATCTAATGAACCTTGGATTTGATGTTTGGCATTTAGTTTGCACTGGTAACACTAAAACTCCCCCATTATGTGAAGAAGTGCAAAAGAATAATAAGCCATTAAGTGACATCATTAATAACATACCTGATTCAACATTAAAAAGGGTTATGCATTATGAAACTACAAAGGAAGTATAGGATGATCTACAGGAAATCCATGAAGGAAAAAAAAACGGAATATTGTTCATTAGGAGAACCAACACGTAATCTTTTTTCTAAAGAAAATAATGATGTATCAAAATATGAGTATGTTATGTCAAATGGAGTTACTAACTCAGAAGAAGACAAGTTAGAGGAAGTTCTTAATCTTAGAAGAAAACTTGATTTTTCCTTGAAAATGATTAAAAATATTAAGGATAAATTGTAGGCATATGACAACATGGATTATGTTAAATCGGTAAATATTGCAGTAGAATCTAAACAATATTGTGAAGGAGTTGAAGCTGAGATTGTCTCTCTAAGAGAAGATCTTGAAAATTCGAACAAGTGAAATGAAGAGATACTTGAAGTATTTGAAGAACACAAAAAATGGCTAAAGGAAGATATTATTAAATTAAAGGAGAAATTGGAAGAAGGAAGAAAGGTTGAATAAGGAATGAGAAAGCAATATCTGGAAAAGGAAGGATAGTGTTAAATACTGGAGGTTGAGGTAAACATTCTAAAAGGTAAACTAGAAGAAAAGGATAAACATTTGAAATTTCAAGATAGTACTAAGATTTTGGATAACATTCTTAATAGTCAAAGGTATCCCTCCATTAAATATGGTCTTGGTTTTCATGAAACTGTAAAAGGGGAATCTAGCTCATAGGCTTGTGCAAGGAACTTGAAGGATAACCATACAAAATCTGAAATTATTGATAAAGAGATAAGAGGTCAATCATATCAACATCCAAGGAAAATGAATTTTCAAAGGAAATAATTTTCTCCCAAATATAGAAAAATTAATCGATTCTCTCATATGATCTATGATGTTAAATGTTTTATATGTCATAACTATGGACATATCGCAACAAATTGTTTCAGAAAATTGTTTCGATCTCAAGCAAATAGCCACTTCACATGAAGATCATCAACACCCAAATACTCAGGTTTTTTTAAGGGATATTTCTTTTCTTGTAACATATTTGGTCATAAAGTTATTGATTGAAATAAAGGAATATGAAACAGAGACATTACGTTCCCTTTTCTGGTCATGTAAGATGTTATACTTGTAACAAGTTTGGTCATGTATCAAAAGAATGCAGGAACAATTCAATGGATCACCAAAGACAACATGGCAAGCAACGAGACGAGAATATTGTTACCAAAAGACTTGAGAAAGATGGATCCACCAACACTTCTCACAATAAGCAAAAAGAAGAAGAACAAATAAGGTGATGCCTTTCTCTTTGTTCATTTGAAGATGAAGATGAATGGTACATAAACATTGGATGCTATCATCAAATGATTGGAGATAAGGACAAGTTTGAGTCTCTTAATAAAAACAAAGATGGTAAGGTTATTCTTGGAAATAGTGCTCCAACAAAATTTCTGGGAAACAGCAGAATCAAACTTCATAATTATGCAAATGTAGTTTATGCATTATTAATTCAAGGGCTAAAACAAAATATTCTAAGTGTAGGTAAAATGACTGACAAAGGACGTATAATTATATTTACATAAAATAAATGCAAGTTTATAGATGAAGAAACTGGAAATTTTATAGCAAGAGGATAAACAAATCTAGATAAATTATATGTGCTAGTAAAGAAGAATTCAGGTAGAAATAAGAGGGATAATCCCTCTTCATCACATTCAGAATAAAAGAAGATGGTCCCCACTACAGTCAATTTTAATTAATGAGTTCTTCTAATAGTGACTACAGAAGTGAATGTGAGGTATATATCCTCATAAATAATAGGTGATGATTATCAGGTCCATAGGATCAGTGATGTATGATCTAAGGGGAGCTATGCATGAACATATTTATAATAATTCTCTATGTTGGTGATATGTATTGCACTGAAATTGCATTTGATAAAGTAGAAGTGAGAAGGAATAGACAAGAGAGGTCCAAGGGGAGCTGTGAATATAAAGAATCAACAATTCACTTGATGTATCTAGATCTCATGAAGGACAATCATATATATACGTGAGTTTTGATCTAAACAATCACGCATGCCTCTCAGTAATGAAAGAGGAATGACACAATTTTAGGGGGAGATTCTCATATGATTCCATTATATTGTTATTGGATTTTTGGTTATCATAGTGACTTGTTGCAAACTGTTCATAATATGATGCTTATAAATGATGTTATTTCATGATGAGTTTATGAGTAGTTACAAAATCCTATATTGCTATTGTTGAAAAGGTTCTTGATACAATTGTTGATTGATGAGATGGATATAATATCAAATTTGATGATGAAGAGCTAGGATAGGTTCATGGGGAGAATTTTCTATGCTTCTAAATGGTCCATTATTGGCATTATGGTTTCATAAGCATTTCTTATTGTGTGATGATGTTTATGATGAGAACATATCATTGCTGATGTATAGTTGGTACCTCTGTTGCTGCTGAATATACATATGCTATTTTCATGAGTTATAAACGATACATGCTTTCCATGAGATGAAGATATGGATAATGACTTGCACTTGGTGAAAATTGGTTAATCCTACTTAATATTGAAAATAATGATATATATGTTATGTCCATTGAAGATGTTGGTTATGTTGTTATGCTAAAGGTTCTCTTTGTTTACACATATGTCGTTGATGCATTTACATGCTGCCTGTGGTGTTTGATATTGCTTCTTAAGGATTGTGGCTCTTCTTATGTTTGAAGAAAACATGTTGATCTTGATGCTATGAGATCTAGGAGATGAGTTACTAACAGAGTTTTATTTCACAATCTCATGTTGTTGGAATTTCTCATTGAATTTCTCAAAATGAAATTCAAGTAATCATCCATATGATCACTATCTGCAATTCATCCATCATTAATAACCCATGACATAGTGTCAACAATATATATATATATAACATATATAATACATTATATATATTATATATTATATAACTCTAAGATATATTTATATAACATAATCGACTTTTATATAATATATATATATATATATATATAAATATTGTTGACACTGTCATGGTTTTAAAGATGGATGAATGCAATAGTGACAATAAGGATGATTACTTTGAAATTCATTTGTTGAAGTTGTTTATTCTACTTGATACACTTGATGAAGTATATGTCATGAAGGTTCTCCTTGTCTTTGATGGATGCATGGAGATAATATGATGGTGTTGTGTTACACAAGATTGATATGTATTTGATATTTAAGGATTGTGGCTCTTCCTACAAATGGAAAGAGCAAGTTGACCTTGATGATATGAGATCAAAGGGGATGAGTTATTGAAAAAACTTTATTGCACTATCTTATGCTTGGTGATACTTAGAAGAATTTCATATTTGGTCACATTTTGATGATGTTGAAGAGATTGATGCTACATTTATTTGTCTTACATAGCTTCTTGATGATGAAGATGTTCATGTTGCTTCTATGTTGTTGCGATCAAATGTTCATGTTGCAGGTTCCTATATGATGTATGGTGGTTGTTGATGACTATAATGATCTTGCTACCTCATTGTTGAGGTCCCTATTTTGGTTATAAATGTCATATATGTGTCTTGATGTAAAGTTTATGAAACCCATGTTGTAAATCATTGTAAAATTCAGTCATGTATGGGTTATTAGGATCAAGTTATGTCATGTATGTAATCCCATTATGTTGGGACATTGATGTAAAATTCTTGGTCAAATATGTAAAACTCCATATGTTGGGTAATTTATGTAATCATGGGAATATAGAGTCATTGGTCATAGGAAAGGTTATATTTGGTTGATTCATAAAGTCTTGTACTCTATTGAATGTCGTCAAAAGGATCAAAATATACTTAGGGGGAGCATGGTCATTTTACAGTTCTCATATTAAATAATGACCCTCTCTACAAAAGGGAAGAGAAGCCTTCGTTCAACATTGTTCAACTATGTTCCCTTGAGGTCAAAGTGGGAGAAAATCTTGGGGTTTGGAGAATAATGCTAGGAGAGAATCTTGGTGTGCTTAGACTTGGCATTTGTAGGTTTTTATGTGATGGTGAACAATGTATGGTTTATTGATGAATGGTTGTATGATCTAATACCTTATATTTGTTATGGATTTGCTTTGGTTGCAATAATTGGATGATATTCAATGATTGGTTTGTTGATGCTATAGTGATTCACTTGGTTCAGTGATTGAATTATTTGATTCAGTATTTGGCTTTAGAATTATTACTTAGTTTGGGCTTAATCTTGGAAGTGGGTCCAGTTTGAAAATTTGATGAAAGGTGGCCTTCAGGTTTTGATGTTTTGAGTTAGGTGGATCGAGTCTGAAATATTATGAAATGTAGTCCACAAAGATATTTTTAGGGTTGGACCCTTTGGTAAGGGAGTTTGAGCTTCCTTCCATTGGTAGCTAGTAAATTTGTGTAGGGGGTAGGTGTTCCCTTCCGGTAGGAGACAATAAATGAGATCAAGGGGCTGGAGATCCCTTCCAATGGGTGCTGGAGAATGAGAGAAGGTTGTAGCCTTCTACAAGTGGGTGACTACATGCTGGTAAGAGTCTGTGCTAGTACATGATTGTAAGAATATTTTCTTTATATAATAAGAAATAAGACAAAGACAAAGACAAAGACAATGGTGGTTTTGTCCCACATTTCCACCTAAAAATCTTGGTGTTCTCATGTGTTGTTCTGTTGATTATGTGTGATGGTTTACTCTACTTTTACTGGTCATGGTTACTGTTAGTTTAATGGATAATGAAATAATGAAGTATTGGTTAAATATGAACATCTGATGAAACATATAAAATTATTTATCTTGATATATGAATTTTTCATTGATCACAGTCACATACATACACAGGTTTCATGAATGACAATAGCGTACATAAACCAGAATATGAAATGAAAAGTTAAAGTGAGTTTAAAATTACTGACTCACCCTCCCCCCCTCAATATTTTTCCCAACAAGGTCATGTCATTTCAACCTGCCACATGGCACCCACGTAGCTATCTAAAACATGGGCCACATGGAAATTGTCGACCTGCTCATACTTGTT
>APFE031647681.1:68375-101477 GCA_000404065.3 Pinus taeda | reverse complement strand
GAAATCCTGCAAAAAGTAAAAAAAAAAAAATTCCACTTTTGTGCCCAAGAAAGTGCTCTGATACCACTTGTTGTATATTTAAACTGGAAATATTATGATAATAGAAATAACCCAAGAATAACAAGATAAAAATAGATAGAAATGCTTCTTTATTATCAAACCCTTAAGGTAGGGCAACACCATACATTCACTCCTTAAGGAAGGAGAACACTCCACAAGCCATATGCTTGTTCATACAATAGTTCTTCACAATCTCTTCATATCTCTCCATGTGGAGTCTCTAGCCTCTATATAGGCCTCATACATACAATACCATGCATCATTACCATGGTTTACTCATACCATCAACTAATACCATGGGCACATTACATTAATATTAACTACTTGTGGTCCCTTACATGACATGGTTAACCACCTTATTTATTACTATGGCCCATCCCATTATTACATTATTACCTTGGGTACCTCCCTCGGTACCCCATATTACCCCCCCTAGGTATATAACAGGCTCCCCCTACACTTGGGAAGATGTAAGAAAATATTAGACTGCTGATAAGGAAGGCCGATCCACTGGCTGCCCCAAAGCAGAAAACACAAAGCAAGTTTGGGAAGACTGCGACGGAAAAAAGTGCATCCATGAGCAGCAAGTTGCAAAACACTCCGTCAGACAACATGAACACTCATTCTACCCCGGACACCTCAGTAAGTCTACCACCTCTGGACTACAACATTGTTGATGAGATGAAGAAAACTTGAGCAAACATAAATTTGTTCGAGTTAGCTAAGATCCAGAGTCAGTGAGATATCCCACTGCGTGCATTGGGACACACAACAACAGACAACGCAAACTATACCATTAAGGGAGCAAGCACACTTCCCGGATCACTTTCCACTGTGCTTAATACACTCCAGATGGAAGAAGGAAACTCAGGTTGCCCTCCATTCCTACACTAATTTGAATTTTTTAATTACAATGTTCACAACTGCTTGGTTGATTCTAGTGCGACGGCCAACGTCATGCCACTCTCCATTGCTAAGAAGACCAATTCACAATGGAGTGAGACATTCGCGCGAATCATCCAAGTTGATCGAACATCGATATGACCCATTGGTGAATTGCGAAACGTGATCATTTGACTATCCCATGACATTCGAGTCCACCAATGCATCAACATAGTTGTTGTGGACATACTGGAAGGATATGGTCTATTACTTAGCAGAGACTAGTCCAAAAAGCTAGATGGATATTTTGCTACAAACTGGTCTCACATGTGGCTTCCGTATAAGGGCAAGTGCAACCAAATCTAGGTATAATCTAAGAGGTACATGAAACATAATATCACTCCCCTCAATGGTGAGAATGAACTGTTGGCCTTCGCAGAACTTATGTTTGGAAACTGCATCCTTGAGACAACATTCGGGTGTTATCCTGCACGACCAGCTCCAATCCCACCAGATGCGTAGTTGGGACTCCTTCCTTGCCCAATTGATGATAATGAAACTTGTACAACACATTGTACTGATAGTGGCAGTAGTAGAAACAACAATAGTAGAAGTAGTACTAACACATCAAGCAGTCCGTGTAAAAATGAGTTTTGGACTTGTTGAAGGCTCGAAAAATCGGGACTCCAACAAGCGGGATAACCACTGAGTCCGGACCTTAGAACAACTCCTTTTCCATTTGGAATAGTGGCTTCGACTAGGGATGATGGGACCAATTTCCCAATCTATTTATAATGTTCGTGCTAACGAGACGAAGTTTTTCTTTTTGGATTGTATGAGGTAAATACTTATTCTAAAATTGATCTATCTTCTAACTATCATATGCAATCTATCATAATCAAAGAAAACATCTAACTTTAAGACTATCCAGGGAGTAACGTTTATATATGTGATCTAAAAAGAATTTATTTAATAATGATCGTTTCGTATAAAGAGTCATTCATATATTTAGCATAAAGAATAAATCATCATCATACAAAAGTGCAATAATGATAACTAAGAATTTAAACTTTCATACATAAATAACTTAAAATGATTTATTGCTTGATACACAAGTAAAAAGAATTAAGAGATAGAAGTACCATTTGTAATATGTCCTACTCACGTGCTCTAGCCATATTGTTCTACTTTCAAGTCATTCAAAATCAACTAAGAGTAGAGAAGTGCAATTTCAATAGAAGATGCTAAACTCAAGTAGAAAATAAATCCCATTCCATTAACTTTACCAAAACCTCCTCAGTGGGGAAAAAGTGCATGTTCTGAAGAATGTTTTTGATAAAAATTTTGGACCCTTCTCTAAATGCATGACAGGGGTTTAAATACTAATCTATGAAACTAAAAATATAAATTACAAAAATAGATGAGGAGGTTTAAACGACCTGCCTCATTTTAAGTGAAAATAAAAAAACAAAAACAAAATATGACTAATGACTAATCCTACATCTGGTCTTTGAGATCACAAATATTCAACATAGGTTTAAGGAGTGTCGGTTGGTCGACTTCAGCTTTCAATTGTCCTACGAATACGAAATTGGTGAGTGTTGGCCCCATTTTCTCGGTGGAAGTAATCAGACACCTCAGGGTCATCCATTGGCTTTGCAGTTTCACTAGGTATTGCCAATATGCCTCTGCCCTTTCCTCCGCTGCCTATTTCCATATTGCTTGAAGCTGTTATGCATTTGGAAGAAATCCAGGGGTGGTTTCTGCTACCAAATTCGCATTGTGTAAATTTTCATTCACACATTCGATGACGTTGTTTGTTGCTGCTGCCACATCCTCCATTGCCTGTTCTGCCTCTCTGAGCCGAGAATCCCATTTCACAAATAATACTTCTTTATGTGATTCATCTAATTTGGGCATACCTGCTCTTTTCCCATCCTTGGATTTCTTCCAATTTAAGAAGTCTGAAACTTTCTTAAGAATTGTATCATATTCAAGTCGTAATTCCACAACTTGATTCGTTATGTTATCGCTCATTTTGCAGTGAGGATTCCACTGCGAAATCTTTTGGCATAATAATTCTTTCTAGTGCAAAAGTTGGGAATTGAGGCCAAGCGCTTCTGTGACAAACTGTTCAATCTTGGGGTCATCTTTATGTAGTTCCGTTATGCTCCGTAACTACACTTATTTACCTGTTAAACTGCTTTGATGTGCCACCTGCATTTGCTGAAACTCCTGCTGAAGTTTAGCCAACTGCATTTCTACCTGTTGGTTGATACTGACCTGCTGTAACTGTTGTTCTAATAACAAAATTTTGTTTTCTTTTTCTTTGAGCAATAGTTGTACCACCGCTGCCTTGTCAATGGTTGTTGAAGCATATGCGCCTGCGAGAGTCTAGTGAGGTTAGCCGATGGATCTGTGGATGGGTCTTTCTAGAGAACATCTAGAGGTTCATCTTGAGTAGTGAGCATAGAATCCAACTTTCTTTTCTTTCTCTATCTTTTAACGAAGACTTTGTGTTGAGGGTTGTAGAATACATCTAGAGGAGGAATTTCCTCTATTCTTAATACAATCTCAGATGTGGGAGCAATGAGAATATGCTTTGTTTTCTGAGTGCTAATAGCTCCACCTGTTACAATTTCTGTGGTCGTTTCTTGTTGGTTTGTTGGTGGCTCTATGATTTGTTCCTCCGTTTTGAGTCTCTTATTGAAATTGTCCCATTCTTCTTCTAAATCAATTACAAGCGACTTTGCTCGCTGTGTAAGGGGAGTTGAGGTTTCAGCTTGTTTTATAAGCGAAGTCTGTTGATTTTACTTTGCTGTGACTGGGTTGTGTCTTTAATCGATTCCTCACTCTTGCTGTGTTCATTCTCTGATTTTTTCTCAGATTGTTCAATAGAATTTTCTGCAGACTCATTTCCAGAACTCATTTTGGATTTTTCCTTTGAATCTCAGTCTATGCTTTCACTGGGAGTAGGATCTCTTGTTGGCTCAATGAGTAGTTGGTCCAACGGTACCTTAGATAACCTTCTTTTCATGTAGTTATCAAATGTTTGGAGATCTTCTTGATCAAAAAGTATTTGTGCCATATGATGTACTTCTTTGAAGGTGTTTTTCTGCAGGAAAACATCATCAAAGGGGTTTATTTCATGGGTAAATATCCTTATTTTGACCATTGTATTAAAATCTTTAACAATACCAAAGGGATCGTATTGTCTTCCTGGGAACTTGGGTAATCGCAAAGATAATATATTGTCAACTTCTTTGAAAGCATGTCTTAAGTCATGCAATGTAAATACTCCACATGTTACAGGAAATTGAGGCCAAATGGCCTTCTTGGAATCCTTCAATATCTTACTCATCCCTCCTTCGCTACATGTCTGATAGGCTATCTCCCTAGCCATCTGTTTGTTTGGGACATAAAAAGGTAGAACATGGGGTGAGGCAATACTATCGAACACTCTGATATATGTGAATAATTATTCCTCGAACCATCTAGCTATTGGGAGAACCTTGGGGCATCTCGGTTATAAATCCTTTTATGAATCGGAAGCATAACCCCATGACAAATCTTGAAGAAGTGTGGTGCAAAATTATACTCCCATATGACTTTGTGATATATTTGAATAGGAAGTGGATTTTGAGCAGTCCATTTCCATCCCATAAGAGGGAACTTGGAACCAAAACAAATAGCATCCACACATAGGCGCTCATGAAAAATGGAGGGTAAACCCTCGAAGCAATACTCCTTTTTATTTTGTACTCTAAAATCGTTGTAGCAAAGTTATCAGACAGGATTTGAGCCCAATTCATTATTGTAGTGTTGATGGCTGCATCTATTAGGGGTAACCATTTTGACGAGAATTTGGTGCTGTCTGGTTTACCAAACAATCTACATAACATAGCGGCAACAAAACATAAAGGGGAACTAAGAGAACCAGTGGTGTACATACTATTCTTATCTTTCTTGAGTCTTTCTTCGTTGTTTGACCAATTCTTCATGCATTTTGCTGAGTCTTCATTTTCCTTGATGAACTTCTTGATAAACAGCCTGTTATAGATGGCCTGTGACTCTGGTAGATGGTACATGAGTCTCAGGTTGTCTGGAGTAAACGACACTATGAATTCTTGGATTTCCATCTTGAATTCTCTGTCTGATATGTCCACATCGTCTATGATCCACTTAACCATGTCGGCATAAGGAGGTATCTTTGGTCTTGCAGCAATGCGGTGCCAGAATGAGCACGTGAGATCATTCGGAGTAGCATTAGAAGAAACACATCCATCGACTGCGACTGTTGTTTCCATAATTCTCGGTTGTTCTTCCTCTAATAAATGATACATAATCTCCCATGTGGACGTCCCTACATCTCGATTACAAGTAGTATCTGTGAACAGGGGAGTCATCCCTGATTTCTCAGAAGTGGGTGCCTTTCCTTTCTTCACCATTTCTTCAGATGTTTGTCTCTGTGTATTCTTCCTGAACGTTACAAGAGGAGAGCAGAATAGGATAAAAATGATAGTGAATGTAGAAATAAATCAATAAAAGGATGAAATAAAGCTGACGGAGGGTCTTAATTCTAAATCAGGTTAGAAGATATCAACTTGAGTCAAATGGTCTTTCACACCTAATCATAATCATTCTTTTAATAAATGTCCACTAATGAACCGTTATCCTTAACTTAATGTTCATTACTTCACATCAAAAGTAGGGAAGTTCTCTCCTAGAACCCTGAGCCCTTTGAGTTGCGATAAAAGCAATTTTGCGATTTGCTACACAATATCACAGATCGCTATATCGCAAAAACTCGTTTTCGTTTAAAACTTGCCGCGATGTGAGTTGATGCGATATGTGATATGCGAGATGCTATAGCATTTCACAATATTTACTTAGCTTTATTGAGTAGTGCTGCATGGTTGAAACTGCGATGCGAGATGATTTTAGGAGTTTTATGATTTCTCATCTCGCAGATATGGGGTAAATTTTATAAGGAAGGTCTGTCGTAACTGTTTTGCGATGTGAGAATAATCCTCTAAAAGCGGGTCTTTTCAAGGATTATTTTAATATTCACGACTTTCTGGGTATAAAGTTACTTTTAGGGTATTTTGATCATGTGGTGCTTATTTAAGAAACTCATCGTTTGTGAAGTTTTATACACTAAAGTATGAAAAGGTAAATTTTCCATGGTTTTGCAAGTTCCGTTTTGACATTTTATTTTATTCTAAAAATAAAAAGGCATGAATAGATGCTAAGATTGATTTTTTTGGAAGGGTCCCCATTTATTAATGTTATTACCAATACTAGTAAATGGGTGGGGGGGGTTTGTTGATAAGCACAAAAATTGGCGATTCACTTGGAAGTACCAGTTATCTCTGAGGGTTTTTTGAATTTTCTAAAACTTCTAAACTAGAGATGGTTTTGAAAATGATCATACGAAATATAAGGTAAATAGTGCTATTTATTAATAACAACATCTTGCTCTAACTATCTTTATTATGATTATCTTTTTCTCAGAGTTAGTCATTTTACTCACATCAGTCATTACATGGTTGTAAAGATAAAATAAAAGCATCTCATTAGATTAGTTTTGGTGTACTCTTTTGTCATAGGTAGAGCCTCTGCTGCCAACAGGCGTTCATAGCCTCGATAGGGTTACCTATTACCCAACAATGATCCAACGTCCCACTTGAGAAAAATACAATTTTCAAAGATAAATCCTCATATATACTTATCATTTTTTCTCTTTTCTTATTCCTCTTTTATTTGTTAAAGAAAAATGTCTTGGTTTTGTGGCCAAAATTGACAGTGCCATTGACTTGATTTATAACTTAATTGAACAAGCTAGCTCTTGATGAGACCCCTTGTCTTTTGATTGAAACAAACTCGAGCCATTACCATGTTTTGATATTTAGTATGGCAATGTCAGTTAGTTATAATCTTTATGATCATGATAAGCCGACTCTTGATGAGACCTCTTATTCTTTCAGTTAAAGTGTATAATTGGATTATTGTTGGGTAGCAGAAGCCCTGTGCAATGGTCATGGGGCTCGAAGCCCGCAATTTTGGGTAAAAGCAGGGTAAAGACTCCGCTAGGTGAGCGGAGCATGATTTGTAATAAGTCAAAGTCAAAGGGGTAGTCCACCCAGAAATAATGTGAAGAAATGTAAGATGAGTCAGCCCGCCCATGGATCATGGTCCATGGAAAGGTATAAATAGAGCGAGGCTCTATGGGTAGAGTAGCTAAGTTTTGGTTCTATAGTTTTGGATCTGAGATGTAATGGGTTTTTGAGGAAAGCATTCTGAAAGCGTCTGTAAGTCCGAGTCGAGGGTTTGGGTAGTTGATAGAGGCTCTGTAGCTATGTGCACAAAGGCTTGGAAGAGTCCACAGCTGTGTGCGTGGACCCCTGTAGCTGAGTGCGTAGGGCGAACTTGGTGTAAGGGTGATAAAGTGGAAATAAAGATAAGTTTCTTCTGAGAATTCTATGTTAAATCTGAATTATCGCAAATCTGCTCTTTGGTATGGTTAATGAAACTGTTTTGATCTGTGCACATCTGCTTGCTGAATACTTGTGAAAATCTGGGTTTAATCTTAATGCGCAAACTAAATAATCTGATAAATGTTTTCTTAAAGACCCTTCTACGTAGATCCGCTTTGCATTGCTTCACCCGATAGATTAGATCCGTAGGATGCGCGCCAATAGACAATAAGAGGTATTTCAGATCTGCACGAATACAGAGCAGTGTGAGGCTGCAGAAGGTGTGCGAAACCTCTAGACCACATCTAGAGATCCCAAGGGTGTGGAAACCTGGTTCCAGCACCCTCCCCTGCTACCTCAGGTGAGACCTCAGTCCGCGCTTCGCGGGTTGTTCCTGAAAGGGTCGGTAGCTGCGAGATTTGCTTGGCTAAATAATTCTTCCGAACCTGGGTTAGGCCCATATAAGCCAACAAATGGTTCCGTTGCCAGGACCAAGATTTGCCTAAGGCGTGTCTAATGTGGGAACACTAGAACCCTATGAAGAAAGAAATTGAAGAGTGGTGGGATCTGAAACTCCAGGAGTTCACAGTTCAGGAAAACAAAAACCCGCGAGTATCAGAGGAAGATTGGCTAGACCATTATATATTCACAGATATTCACGAGATCTTCTTCGCGTCATTCGTAGTAGAGCTGTACGAGTGGATCGTAAGGCTAGTTGACAGCGTGGGAAGGTGCAGATTGGACCGGCCTATTGTGTGGACCCCGGAACTGGTGAGCAGGCTAGAAGCCACTGAGGATAAAATCGTGTGCACAATAGATCATTGGCTGGATCGGGTAATAGGAGGATTCATCACTGAATTCACAATAGATACAACTGTAAGCTATAGCGAAGCAGAAAGGCGGTTTCTTCAAGGACCTCGAGGTAGGTATATCAATTCATTAAATACCCGCATTAAAATGCTATTGTGTGAAAAACAGATTATGCGTGTGTATTGATGTATGGAGTAACGTAGAGTGGAAGAGGCTACTGTGGAATGAGAGGGGTAGAGAACAGTCCTTTGGCTTCTATTTCCCAGGAAAGCAAGGAGGAGCTCACGAGGTTCTCACCCGGGAGTGCGTTCCGGCTGATCAGGGAACGCTTCCCGTTGATACCACCTCCATCCACACCACCACCCGCGTCACCAACATCAAACCCATCCACCCCAATACCGACCCCACCTTCAACCTCGCCACCACCAAAAGTCAGGATTGACAAGCGCAGTCCAACTACCAACCTTTAAGGTGATGGGAAATGAGGAATCAGGATGGTTCTGGTTTGTGATAAAATCGATATGGGACACTCAGGGCATCACAGATGACAACATCAAGAAGGCTACACTGGTTAGTGCGTTGCAGGACCACGCATTGACCTAGTACATGAAATATTCAAGTGACCATCCCAATGAAGGATTGGTAGCAATCCAGGAGGCACTAAATAAGGAATTTGGGCGACCCAAATCAGAAGCACAGTCAGTTATTGGGTTCAAGGAAATTGTAATGATGTCTGGTGAAACCCCATGGGATTTAGATCATAGGTTGAAAAGTACCATTTGCGAGGCCAACATGACACTGGCAGATGAGCAGCACCGCACTTGGTTTATCGCATCATTAACGCCATATCTAAGATCAGCTATGTCGCAACAAAAGATCTCAACCCAAGCTGAAGCACTGGAGGCAGCGATGCGACTGCATGAAACCCCAATACAGGATCCAGGGTTGGGAGTACAGAAAATCCAAGCGCAAATACAAAACTTATGTCTGGAGATGCGAAGCTTAAAACATAGACAGGCCTCTAGGACCGAGGTACGGGAAGAAGTATGGTGTATCAAATGCAAAGGACCAAGCCATGACAAAGACCATTATCCAATCTTTGCGAACCATGTGACAGGAGGGGGGCCCATAACATTGTGACCGAAGGTACAGGTTGGGCCAAGCATAGCGCCCTCACTCTAGTGCGCAATCTGTGAAGTGGGAGGAAAGCATACCACGTACAATTGTCACCTATTACCGAGCTTACAACAAACCCCTCCCCAACACTTATTTTGTAACTTCTGTAGAATGGTGGGCCACGAGGAAAGAAATTACCGTAGTTACCAAATGTTGATGGATCGAACACCTGCATATAGGATGCAAACAGAGGCGCATAGGTAGGATCCCACCGTACCATTCATATAGGGAGGGTACCAGGGGCGCGGACAGGGCCGTGGAGGCATGGGACCTAGACGGGGATGAGGGCAATTAATTTTCTACAATTTTGGAGGGCCGAGGCATTATGCGTGGGATTGCATGAACCCGACCAAAGCATGTTGTCCTTACTGCTACCAATTTGACCACGAAGTAGTCGATTTCCCCACGCTGATCGCTTAGATGTGAGAAAAGGGAGTGCTCCCGGCCAACCCCACTAAGAACGTCCAGATGATGAAGGCTGAACCCCGTGCAGAGGAGCCGAACGTAAATATGATGCTCCAAAGTGGCGCGACCGCTGGAGAAGATAAGGGGAAAAAACCAGAGATGGATGCATGGGTTCGTAAGGTTCCCCCAAAACAACCAGACTTTTATTTAGAGCGTGCGAAAGAAACCTTTATGGAAGCCAAGAAGAGCTTAGCGGAAGCTTCTACGTCAGGGAGTAAGGATCAATTAGGAACAGAGAAGGATACATCTGTGCTAACTACCTTCTTGCAAACATGCATGAACTTACTAAGGGATGCCAAAGCGGTCAGGGGGTTGCAGGAATTTATAACTTGGTGCACGGGAGCGGATAAACTATGAATGATCCGAAAATTAGGAAAACATGCTTTGCGCACCGGGCGGGAAATGCGACTAACAGTCTAGATCGGGGACTATGAGATGGATTAGGTCGATTTAGATTTGGGGTCTGACGCAAATGTCTTATCGAAGCAGACTTGGGAACGCATGGGTAGGCCTCCACTGCAATGGTCGCCAATTCAACTAAGGATGGCTAACCAACAAAAGATTCTGCCTATGGGATGCCTGCACGAAGTTACAGTAGACATCGATGGCACCAACACCCAAACCAATTTTGAGGTTATCGAAATTGCGGATGATAGTAACCCATATCCTGCACTATTAGGGATAGATTGGGCGACATATATGAATGGAGTCATCAATCTCAAGAAACGCAAAATGATCTTCAAAAAGGAATCTCTTTGCATGGTGGTCCTGTTGGATCCAGCAGAAGGGGCGCGATATATCGAGCCCGTGCGCGACATAGACAATGACGGTGAGTTGGACTGTATCTACCAGATTACTACGTAGGATCAGGACAGAGTTAATCCGATAGCGGATGGTCGACTCTCATGGGACCACGATAGTTCTTGCACGTCGGACTTAGATGAAGAGGTTGAACGATGGCAGAACCGACTACATGAAGTAACCATGCTCAATTGTAATCGGATGGTGACAATGGGAGTAGAGGAACCGCCGAAGATATTCACGAAAACATTCCACGTAGTTGCTGTTTCTCGACAGAAGGTCACACCGAAGATGTGAATGACAGGGCACAGATGTCGAAGGAAGGCGCACACACGGTCAGAAGCACGAAATAAGGTATGCATTCCTCGCCAGCTGAGGCTATAGATGTCTGAGGTGCGGACATCTACCCAGCTTGGAAGTAGTAGCCTGAAGCTCCGTCAATAGACCAATGCCAAGGTTACTAGAGGCTCAGGGAAGTTGCGGATACCACAGGTACGCTGGGCTTGCAATAGATGACAGAAGGAAGCTCAGAAAAGATTGAGTGGCTGTGGACCCTCCAACACCGATAAATGGGGGTTACAGCCGAAGAAGCAAAATACATTGCGAAGCAGAGGGGCCCCGGAATGCGCTGCGACATTGCTACCATGGCTGCGCCCGCACTCGTGAAAGAATATAAACCCCAGACCGATTACCCAGATGCTTTAGAAGTGCTCGTAGCCCGGGCTAGCAGGGACGAGCCGAACTCGCACCAAAGGTGCAAACACTTGACTAGCAGTAGAAAATACAGTCTCAGCGCCTCAAGCAATTGAAGGAAGGTGTGGGACTATAAACCAGTCTGCAGAAAACCAGTGCAGAAAAAGGAATCTTCACTAAGCTAAGCAGTTCCCAAGTTCGCAGCTATGCCTCAAGGATAGTGCTACCGCGGGGAAAATTCAATAGATAAATGTTAGCCACATGGGCTCTGACAGGCTAGTTAGATCACGTCAGACAGGAGCGGGTGGCAAGACATTAAGGCGAAAGTTCCAGACGAGATACAGAGATATTTGCCAACTTGAATTGCAAATGGGTGGAAGATATTTTTTCAAGTCTCATAGCGTGTGGTCGGTACTGGATTTTTGGCACTTTGAACTAGCAAAAAATAGCAAGTACATGGCTACCAGGCACTCCATGAGTACTATGGCAAGAACCCGAGCATGAGTCGCCAAAGAAATGTAGTTGAATCAAGAAGAGCCCACTCAAGTTCTTGAAGTTCCTAAATCCCCATGCACCCCGTGACCTAGGGAGAACATGCAGAAGATGGGTCCAATCCGGGCCTCCCCAAGATTCAACAAATGCTTGGTGGTTGAAAAAGGAAAAACAATGATCGATGAACCCGCTGAGGAGGAGGATGACCTGCAAGACCTGATTGATAAAATTGATGCATAGGCGGAGGAAGAAAAACCTGCGTTCCAATTCTCGTCGTTACCCCCGTATCTTTCTCCATGGATCGGAACAACCAAGATAGTGAAAGACATAGATGCTGCAAAAGCTATGCTCCAGAGCCCGCTTCTTCCAGACGATATCAGGTTCGAAGGGTTGCTAATGGGGCATGTTCCAAGCACCAAATTTGAAGATTGGGACCTAGCAGACAGCGACAAGTTCCCCGAACTAGCCGAAGGCACGCTATTGACGCAGAAGTGGTTACTAGGTGTGGAGAAAGCCGGACTGCTGAACCTCAGGTGGATACCTCACTATCACCGCACAACCATCACCATATTTCTGATTCGACAACTGCTAGGTCTCATTCATGATAGATATATCTGGTTAGAAGAATCAATCTCAATCACAGTCGACCTAATCCACCGGATTACGCACCTGCCATATAAAGGGAATAACACCGCAAACATAGCTGAAACCAGTAGTGAGGGAGGCCTTGCTGAAACAGTCAAGGCAAAGTACCATCTGGATAAAGGAAAACAGGGGTATGTCATAGCAAGCATTAGCGGCCGCGTATTACGAGTTAGCACTCAGATCCTAGCTGGTAAACTTATGAGAAAATGTTGCACAGATGAGGTGCCTACCACTATCATCGCATTGGCAAGACAGTGTGCTGAGGGGGTTCAGTTCAATTGGGCATAGTTTTTATGCGACAAATTTTTGACCAATTGTTAAGAAGCTCAGGACAAAGTTAAGACCTTTCATTATGCATGGTTTCTCTTATCAATCCTTCTAGTTACAGGTGACTTGCCGTAGGAGAGCGAGTTTCCTAGCATTGAGGATAGTCTACCTGATGTAGTACGGTATCCTTCACTTTGGGCTACAAAGGATGCAGCAAGGGTTTCCACGATCCGGGAATTTTTGACCTTCATGGAGGGAAAGATATGGACACAGATTGCTTGAAGACTACGCGTGTCCCCCACAATTTACAACAATTTTCAAAGCACAACCGAGTTCAAAGCAGACATGCATCACTTGTATATCCACATGTAGAAGGATCTAGAGCGATCTTGGGTCACACTTCCATTCCTTGCAATGGATGATTCCATTTACGCAGTATTAGCATCATGGCCCTTGGAATGGTGCGCCCCAGACAAGACCATTCTCGCCCGAGTGGCTGCACAACAGTAGAAGAAGGAATGCCAACAGAGGCTCATCCAACTGGTAGAAAAAACACGGCAGGAACAACAAGCCGCTTTGCAACAGGGGGCTACCACGAGCCCAATAACGATGGAGAACCAGATGGATCAGGGAACGGATTTGGAACAGGATCCGCAACACGAAACAGAGACGCAGGACCACCTCAAGCGATCGCGCACCAAGGAATCACCGGTCGCCTAGAAAAAGTCCAAAACAACGAAGGCTCTGGAAAAAGACTTCATGGACAATAGCCAACCCACAAGCAATGTTACCACCAGTGCGTTGCCCGAACTAATCACTGCACAAACAACTATGTTGGGGTAGATCAGAGCACAACTACAGGGCTTACAAGAGCGACCCTCGAGCTGGGTCCTTCGCGAGCCTGCAGAAGATACAGACAGTGCCATGCAGATGGTCAGCATGCACACACCACACATCCTCTCTTTTCCAACTGAGGTTGTCCGAGCCATAGTCACAGGTGACGAAGGCAGTTGGGAATTAAATCTAGCCGCTCTGTCTCCAAGTTGAAAATATTTTCTAGATACTGAGTTTGCATCAAAATAGGCTTTAACTAATTATTGATGATGTGAGTGGGTAATTATGTCCTTTTCTCATTCCTCTTCAAGTTTAAGAATTTGTAATTTTCTTAATTGCATGGATGAGGAAGGAGTTTCTTCAATGAATTGAACTAAGGCTAGTGAAGGAATAGCTAGATTTGTTGGTATGACCACTTCTTTCCCATAAACTAAATTAAAAGGAGAAGTGCAGATGGAGGTTTTCTGAGTTATTCGATCTACCCAGAGAGCATACACTAAAGACTTATGCCAGTTTTTATGATTTTGATCAATATTCCGTTTAATAATTCTAATAAGGTTTTTGTTCGCTGATTTGGCTAACCCATTTCCTCGTGGACAATAATTAGAAGAATATTTGAGTTTGAAACCTCTTTTGAGAGAAAATTCTGTCATGGCATTGCTTGAGAAATAGGATGCATTATCAAACAATAAGGTAGAAGGCAAGCCAAACCTGGTGATGATAAATTGATCTATAAATTCAATGATATTCTCAGAGTTCGTTGTCTTGAGTGGAACTGCCTCTACCCATTTGGTAAAGTAGTCAGTAGCTGTAAGGATGTATTTATGATGTTTAGAAGAATTAGGAACGATGTCACCTATTATGTCTAATCCCCATTTTTCAAATGGTTGATCAATGTTGATCGGCTGTAATGGCAATGGTGGTTTCTTCTGTCTTCCAGTAGTAGTTTGGAAAATCTTACATATCTTTACATAACTGTGTGCATCTTTGAATAGAGTTGGCCAGTAGTAGCCATCACGCAGGATTTTGTGTGTTCTAACATCTCTTGCATAGTGTCCACCCACTGGTTCATCATGGAGTTCCTGCAATACTTTTTCTACTTCAGATTTCTCGAGGCATCTAAGGAGAACATAATCATAATTAATTCTAAATAGTACACCATTGATGATTTGATATTGCTTAGATTTTAGTCTCAACGCTCTTTTCTTTGTGTAATTCAAATGTGGAGGGGCATATCCATTTCTTAGGTAAAAAATGATATCAGCGTATCTTGATTCAGAGTTGTTTAGGCTTACCTCATAACTTTGTACTTCACTATCTCGAGACCATGACTCTGATATGTTCAATGCTCCTGCCAACATCCTGCAAAAACCTTGACCTTTTACGATGTTTGCTTGTTTAATTTCAGCGTCATATTCTTACAGGGCTGTGACCCAATTTGCTCTCCTTTCGCCCACATATTTTTGTACCAGAAGATTTCTTACTATTGGAAATGGTACTATTATTTTGGTGTGAGTCTTAAGAAGGAAAGGTCTGAAGTGTTTAATTGCTTTGAAAATAGCATAAGCCTGTTTCTCAACATCAGAGTAATTAAATTCAGCTCCTTGTAAATTTGAACTGAAGAAAGCAATTGGGGCTTCAGATTTATCTTGATTCACTTGTGTGAGTATGGCGACATATGATTTCTCGGAGGCGAATGTATATAAGGTGAAAGGATTGGAAAAATTCGAAGTTGCCAAGGATGGGGCGTTTATAATTGCTTGTTTTATCAAGCTGAATGCTTCATGCTCTGAATGACCCCATTTGAAGAGAGAGTTTTTCTTTATCATGGCTTGGAGGGGTGACACAATACTTGAAAAGTCTGGGACAAATCCCTTAACAAAATTTATCTGAGCAAGGAAAGACTGCATTGCTTTTTTATTATGGGGTAAAGATATCTCAGAAATTTCCTTGATCCTATCTGGGTCAATATGGATTCCTGATTTGGATACTATGAATCCAAGAAGTTTTCCTTCGCTCAAACTTTTTTTTTTTTGGGTTAAGCGAAATTCCATATTTTTGACATTGTTGAAAGATTTGTTTTAGGTCTCTTAGATGATTACTACGTTTTTTAGAATATACCATTATGTCGTCTATGTAGGTTACCATTGACCTGTTTACTAATCCCTTAAACGCAATGTTCATGGCTCTTTGAAACGTGGCACCAATATTGATTAGCCCAAATGGCATATTTTGATAAGCATAAGTGCCCCATTTCGTTCTGAATGTAGTTTTCAATTGATAATTTAGGTGGACTAAGATCTGATTATACCTTGAAAAGTCGTCTAAAAAGGACTTTAACTCTGACCTTGTGACTGATTATAATATCTGTTCCATGGGGGGCAATGGAAAATTATCCTTTTGGCAAGCTTTATTGAGGTTGTGAAAGTCTATAAAAATCAAAATCTCACCATTTTTCTTTCTGACTGGGACAAGATTGGAGACCCATCTGGAATGCCTGATAGGAAAAAAATCTTGGCTCTTAGTAATTTGTTTAACTCAGATTTAATCTGGCTTTCCAAATTAGGATGTAGTTTCCTTAATTTCTGCTGAACATGTTTTTCATCGGAGATCATATGAATTGTATGTTGGACAATTGAAGTGTCAAAGGTTTTAAGATCATTGTAATTCTAAGCAAAGACACTCTTGTATTGTTTCAAAAATCAAACAAAAGATGATTTTTCTTCAGATGTCAAGCCAAGACCTAGGTTGATGTTTTGAGGTTTCATGTCCATCCCCAGATTGATTAATTCATATCTCAGAGTCTAACTCTCAAGTTTTGAATTGGTGGATTGTTTAAATCTGTCCTTTAAGTCATATAGGTCCTCTAACTTGACTACAGAATTTGGTATAACGTTATTGTTGTTTTCTTGTTCCAGTTGATTTTCTTGTTGGTCTTTGTCAATTATCTGATCATTGTAAGAGCCTTCTGAAGTAAGAAAACTCACGATATCAGGGTCATTGTTGAATATTCTCTAGCTGGTAATGTTATAAGGAATAGTGGGTCTACAAATTAGTTCAATAGAGAATCTATCTGGGTTGTAGTCCTTTGATGGGATAAACTTGGAAGCTACATTAGCAAGAAGATCGGCACTAGTGTTTTGGAGTCTTGGAATAGATGAAATATTAAACACTGTGAAGTGTGAGGTCAGGTATTGTACTAGGGATTGATAGTGTTTCAAATGCCCTAACAGACAATGTATAGTATTTCTTACTTGTCTAACTCAGAGTCTCCAAATACTTGAAGATATTTGATATTAAGTCTGATTGCTTTGTATAACCCTTGAACCAATGCTTCATATTCCGCGGTGTTGTTTGTGAAATCTAATTCAAGTCTACATACTAACATGGTTTTTTCTCCTCTTGGACTGACTAGTATACAACCTGCTCCTGCTCCATCATTGGATTTAGAACCAAAGAAAAATAATTTCCAAAACAAGGTTTTATTTACTGGTTTATCTACGAAATTAATACATATAGAAGTGTCAGTTTGAGAAATTTTTTCTATCTAACATAAAATGGAATTTTCCAAAAAAGGTGAAGTGTGAGCATTGAAATTTCCTAAGAATGACTCAACAGAATAATTTCCGATTATGTTGTTGCTATACGCTACAGGATCGTTTTCTGCTTCTAACTCTGTTACTATATACTTTTATGTTCTTGTTCAACTCTGTTTTATGGATTTGGTTTGCCATTGTAGGGGAGCCACATATGAGACCAGTCAATTGCAAAGTAAATGTGAAGCTTTTCTGACCAATCCCTACTGAGGATTAGTCCATACAATTTAGGAATGTCAGCCACAAGTATATCAATGACTTGACACACTTTTGGGTTTGACGAAAGTCTTATGGGTACTTGATTAAGTTCTCCGACGAATTTGACTTGAGACTGGTCTAGTTGTACTATTTGTATTATAGATTTCTGAGGCTGGACAATTAAATTAGTGCAAACTGTCTTAGGTAAAATGTTAGATGATGCACCAGAATCAACTAGACATTTGTGAATTTTTTTATTAAAAACTTCAAAAGTAAGGAGAAATGGCGGAGTATGGGATTTGGATCTTCTGCCAATTAGAGCAATATCAGTTAGGTCGATTTTATTTGCAATACTAGTTAAGGGCCTTCCCATTTCATGAGCAGCCTGTGAAATTACAATGCCGGGAAGAGGTGTAGTAGGTACTGCATCAAGTTATTTCAAGAATAATTTCTATTGATGTTTTAACTTACTGAGCTCATGAAGAGTAATGTTTGCTCTAGTTTTCTTCATATCTTCAATAATGTTGTATTCCATTTCATCTCAGATGATAATCGTTTTTGATGAAGATGTCGAATCATATTGGATTGGGTTTGTCTGAGTAGACTTCGGTGAGGATTTCTTACCTATGATTTTATCCCTATGAGGTGGAATTGGGTTTTTTTGTTTTGTACTAGACTGTGGAGGATCGAGTTGATTTCTACTTCTAGTGGCAATAGGTAATGCTTCTTGATCTTCCTCATTTGGAAGAATGAAGTTTCACATTCCTTGTAGTCCTACGATTTCTTCATCGTCGGTTTGTTCCTCATTTGAAACTTCTTCCTCTTCCCCTTCTAATTCAACGTTTGTTATAGCATTTGGAGGTTTCGAATCGGTTGGAAGATTTCATTTATAGGGTCTAAAATTTTTCATGGAAGAGGTTTTTGCTACTTGTTTCTTTATATCAACCATTTCATTAGACATGGTCTTCAAGACTTTTTGTAACCCTTCAAAATCGAAAGGGTGCTTTAGTTGTTTCTTCTTAGAATCATCTCTAAAAGACATTTTTTTAGATTTCCTTTCATCTACAACATTTTTCTTTTCTACGGCTAGGATACGTTTCTCTACAACTATTGCCTCTTTCATGTTTTCTGCTAATGTTGGCTTGGCAACTCTATCTACAAAGATGGCTGAATTTGAAGGTAACACAAAAATATACCATTCATTTTGGACTTCATTTCTAGGCTTATATGTTGTTGTTATCTTGTTCAATAGTTTATTGAAGTGAGAGTTGAAGTCCTTAATTGGTTCCTTTGGTTCGACTTTTAAATTGGAGAGGTCATTTATTAAGGTTGTTGTGGACCTATCATCCCCAAATTTTGTTAAAAACTGTCCTTGAAATGTATCCTAGTTATTAATGAAGCCTGATGGTAATGAAAAATACCATGATCTTGTTGCTCCTTGTAAAGTATAGGGAAATAATCTTACAACTGTGTCCTCTTCTGTTACTCCATTCAAATTAAAAGATAGCATAAAATTATTTATGTGTTCTTTTGCTAATAGGCCATTGTTAGGATTGAATTTGGGCAACCATTTTTCAGGATGAGCTGGTAATTGAGATAAAGGTCCATCCATTCTTACAGCCCCTGGGTTAGCCCATGGCCTTGGTGGATTTGCTGGATTTTGTGCCATAATTGGGATATGAGTAGGAGAAGGTCTGGCAGTAGTTGAAGGTGATCAGGTAGGGGAGGATGTAGCTCCTATACCCGTATCAACCACGATATGGAGTTGGGGGATGGATGAATGACCTTGTGATGATATGGATGGGATGGTGGAAAAAAATTATGATAGAACCTCACTATGAGATTCTGCGGGTGTTTTCCTAGCTTTCTTACGACTCGACAGAGGAAACTCAACCACTGGGATTCCTAGTTTTTTGCTTTGTGCTCTAGTCAGTCATTGAGATAGGGTTTGATGAGAAATGACACTACCTTGGGATAAATCAGATTCTTATTAAGATATTGAAATCCCCTATAACTTGGATTAAAGTTTGTAATGCAGGGGGATCCGAGGAACAATTATCTGGCTTGTTTGGGATTTCAGTGATGTGCTATGTATTTTTCTTTTCAACTTCTGGTCCAGAGATAGGAGATTTGGAATGCAAACGAGAAGTTGAGGGTGATGGTGAGGGAGTTTTACTCTTATAATGGTGTGAATATATATATTTACTTGCCATTCACAGTCAGACCCTCCTTCTAGCGCCAAATATATTGAAGGCTCAAAAAATCAGGACTCCAACAAAGGGGATAACCACTCGGTCTGGACCTTAGAACAACTCCTTTTCCATTTGGAATAGTGGCTTCAACTGGGGATGATGGGACCAGTTTCCCAATATATTTATAATGTTCGTGCTAACGAGATGATGTTTTTCTTTTTGGATTTTATGAGGTAAATACTTATTCTAAAATTTATCTATCTTCTAACTATCATATGCAATCTATCATAATCAAAGAAAACATCTAACTTTAAGACTATACCGGGAGTAACATTTATATATGCAATCTAAAAAGATTTCTTAAAGTAATTGATAATAAATATCATTCAATTACGATAAGAAGAGAATTTGTTTAATAATGATTGTTTCATATAAAAAGTTAGCCGAAAAAATATGAGAGATATATCGCATAAAGAGTCATTCATATATTCAGCATAAAGAATAAATCATCATCATACAAAAGTGCAATAATGATAACTAAGAATTTTAAACTTTCATACATAAATAACTTAAAATTATTTATTGCTTGATACACAAGTAAAAAGAATTAAGAGATAGAAGTACCATTTGTAATACGTCCTACTCACGTGCTCCAGCAATATTGATCTACTTTCAAGTCATTCAACATCAACTAAGAGTAGAGAAGTGCAATTTCAGTAGAAGATGGTAAACTCAAGTACAAAATGAATCTTGTTCCATTAACTTTACCAAAACCTCCTCAGTGGGGAAAAAGTGCATGTTCTGAAGAATGTTTTTGATACAATTTCTGGACCATTCTCTAAATGCATGAGAGGAGTTTAAATACTAATCTATGGAACTAAAAATAGAAATTACAAAAATAGACGAGGAGGTTTAAACGACCTGCCTCATTTTAAGAGAAAATAAACAAAAACAAAAGTAAAATATGACTAATGACTAATCTTACATCTGGTCCTTGAGATCGCAAATATTCAGCATAGGTTTAAGGAGTGTTGTTTGGACAACTTTAGCTTTCAGTTGTCCTGCGAATACAACATTGGTGAGTGCTGGCACCATTTTCTCGGTGGAAGTAATCAGACACCTCAGGGTCATCCATTGGCTGTGTGGTTTCACTAGGTATTTCTAATACGCCTCCCAGTTCAACTTGGTTACATGTCTAATTGCCTCTGCCCTTTCCTCCGCTGCCTGTTTCCATACTGCTTGAAGTTGTTCTACATTTGGAAGAAATCCAGGGGTGGATTCTGCTACCAAATTAGCATTATGTAAATTTTCATTCACACATTCGATGATGTTGTTTGCTGCTGCTGCTGCATCCTCCATTGCCTATTCTGCCTCTTTGAGTTGAGAATCCCATTTCGTAAATAATATTTCTTTATGCGATTCATCTAATTTGGGCATATCTGCTCTTTTCCCATCCTCGGATTTCTGCGAATTTAAGAAGTCTGAAACTTTCTTAAGAATTGTATCATATTCAAGTCGTAATTCCACAACTTGATTCATTATTTTATCACTCATTTCGTAGTGAGAATTCCACTGTGAAATTTTTTGGCATAATAATTCTTTCTGGTGTAAAAGCTGGGAATTGAGGCCAAGTGCTTCTGTGACAAACTGTTCAATCTTGGGGTCATCTTTATGCAATTTTGTTATGCTCTGTAACTATGCTTCTTTACCTACTAAACTGCTCTGATGTGCCACTTGCATTTGCTGAAACTCTTGCTGAAGTTTAGCCAACTTCATTTCTGCCTGTTGGTTGATACTGACCTGCTGTAACTATTGTTCTAAAAACAAAATTTTGTTTTCTTTTTCTTTGAGTAGCAGTTGTACCTCCGCTGCCTTGTCAATGGTTGCTGAACAACAAGGTCCATAGTTCCACCATGAGGAACGAACTAATAAACGCAAGAATGGAACAAGATCCAAATTTTGTCAATATTGGTACGTGTTGTACACAACAAGAGTGGCATGCCTTTGTCTGCTTGTTCAAACAAACTGATATGTGTTCGTGTGGACATATGATGATCTTAAAACTTATGACACGTGGATCATCCAACATATCATCCCAATCAAAGAAGGGGTCAAGCCATATCAACATAAGTTGAGGAAAGTACATCCGTCGCTTGAACCCCTCATCTTGAAAGAGCTTACTAAGATATTGGATGCATTGATCATATACAAAGTTTTCCATTCCACATGGGTATCCAACCTTGTTCCTATATGTAAGAAGTCTGGGGAAATCCATTTGTGTGTCAATTTCCAGAATGTAAACCGTGCCTCAGACAAAGACACCTACCTCATGCCGTCTATGGAGCACATTTACAAACAGTATTTGGGGCACAAATGTTCTCTCTTCTTAATGATTTCTTAGGATACAATCAAGTTCTGGTAGTAGAACCTGACAAACTCAAAACTACTTTCCATACCAAGTGTGGTACGTTCACTTATAGACGAATGCCGTTTGGGCTTGTAAACACAGGCACAACATTTCAGCGTGCCATGGACATCGCCTTTTGCAGACTCATTGGACAGAGCATGGTCGTATAACTCAATGATGTGACTGTGTTCTCAAGAAGATGAGAAGACCACATACGCCATCTGAAGAAAATTTTTGAGCGATGCCAGAGATACGAGATTTCCTTGAATCCCAAAAAGAGTGTATTCACAGTGTTGGAGGGGAAACTCCTCACACACATTATTTCCAAAAGTGGGATCAAGGTGGATCCAGATTGGGTCTAAACCATTACACAGATCCCTTACACAGTCAACAAGAAAGCCATGCAATACTTCTTGGGCAGGATAAAATTTCTCCGGAAGTTCATCTTGGATTATGAGGTGATAGTTAAGTCCATGTAGGACATGATCAAGAAAGATGTAGTCTAAAGCTAGGGTAAGAAGGAAAAGTATGCATTCTACCGAATCAAGTAGGCCATTGCAGAAGTGCCTGTGCTCTACAACCTAGATTTCAAGAAAGATTTCCTGCTATACACCTTCACTTCCAATAATTCACTAGCTACAATAGTCACTCAGAAGGATGAAGCTAATGATGAACATCCAATCTCCTTCATGAGTGTAAGCATGCAGGGACCATAGCTCAACTACCCTGCCATTGTAAAGCAAGCTTATGTAGTTTACAAGGTGGTGAAACACTTCTGACCCTACTTGTTGAAGAACCACTACATAGTCTTCGTCCCCCACCTAGCAGTCCACACATTGCTTGTACAATAAGAACTGGGTGAACGACGTGTGAACTGGATGATAGGATTGTAAGAGTATGATATTGAAATCAAGCCAGTGCACACAATAAAAGGACATGGTCTCTCTAGAATTGTAGCTGAAGCAGTACATGATCCAGAGAGCAAAGAAGAGCTCGCTGGTTGGGAGTAGTAAATTGAGATGTATGATATAAGGCGAGAAACACCCACTGAAGATGAAACCTCTTGGTATGCATATGTGTACTAGTACCTTGAACATGACACCATACCCTCTCACGTTTCCATTAGACAAAAGAGGGAATTGCGCCTGAAATTGTTAGCATGTCAGTCAGTGCACGAAGTTCTTTACAAAAAGCACAATAATGGAGTTTTGCTCAGGTGCTTAGAGGCACAAGAATCAGAGAAGGTAATTCAAGATCTGCATGATGAACCTGCTAGGGGTCACTTTTCAGGAAACACCACTACACACAAAGTTATGCGAGTTGGTTTTTATAAGCCCACATTATTCAAGGATGCACATGCTTATGACCACTAGTGCCTAGTCTGTCACTGATGCGCCAAAAAAACACGAAGATCAGTAGCCCCACTGCACCCAGTTGCAGTGGCCTAACCATTCCAAAAATGGGGCCTTGACATCACTGGGGAATTTTTCCCTCATTCGTCAAAGAATCACTGCTACATCCTAACAAAAACTGACTACTTACTATTTTTGTTTATGTTTGTTTTGTTTTCATGGTATATTACTATTTTTGTTTCCAGAAATAAGTGTTGCCAACTACTACGTTCTGGATTTTGAATAGAGTATGTGGCTGAAATTTGAAGAGACTTGTGACATTACAACACTTGACCAATATTGTGTTTATCTTCTCTGTGCTTGGTTATAACCTTAGGATGATGAAGCCTTGATGAAAAATATGAACCATTTGTAAGGGAAGTTTTGGTCCAACCATGAATCTGTGTCCACACTAGGAAGCCCCATGCCTGTACTCAACCTTTCTGCTCTATGTTCAAGCTCATCCAACTAGTAGAAACAGAGAAGGGGAAGATCTAAATGGGAAAACTTATGTCAGAGGTATTACATGCTTCTCTGAAGGAACAACATCTTCTGCTCTTAATAAGTTGAGATCCATATTTTTCCCCAAAACTAAATAAGTGCCTATGCATAGTCCTCTTAAAAAATAAAAAGGCGAAAGAAGAGAAAGGCTTCCTGCACAGGTAGGTGAAGCATGAAACTCACCGAGGTACTGACTAAGCTCACTGGAAATGGAGAAATGTGTGTGTTCCTGCGTGACTTTGTCGGGGTGTTGTCCAGGCCTGCTGGTAGTGGAGCAACACCAGAGATGAAAGCTTATACTCTGAAAATATTCAACTTGTGAGCTAAAATACCCTTCCTGGATTCGAAACACTGAGATCTAAGCTTAAATTTTGATTGTGTTTGACTGAGTTGGAAAAGGGTGAACCATATATGTCCATGGGGTAAGTGGGGAAGTCAAAGTAACCCGCGTAGTGATTCAATACTCCTCGAAACATAAGGGCCTTGTGCTAGCAATGAACCAAAACAGAGAAGCTGTAGTTCTACCAGCGTGTCACCAAATGTTGTAGCGACTACAACCACTCTCCAAAATTTTGGCCTACACCTAATTTCAGAGCCTCCCTTGGGAGTTTCGCTTGATGACTGCACACGCTTAGGTTCACTCTGTGAGCCCGTGGGAGTGTTTGCATCTGCCTTGCTTGTTCATTTCACTTGAGTTTCTTCATGTTGGTGTCTAATTAATACTTGGGACCATGTTCTGCTTATGCTCAAAGTCTTTTCCTTGTGTTTACTTGTTGTGTTCGCTATGAAAGCATCTGTCGCACTGACACATGGAGTCACATTCATTGTCGCACAAGAATCGTCATGATCGATCAACGATCAATCACAAGTGTCGTGCTTGTCGCTTGCACTGCTGTTTAGTCATGTTGAACGTGTGTGTCTGGATGTTTCAGGTCATTTCCTCATCAAGTCATGTGAGCGTGTGTTTGCATGATCACCTATGCATCTTTCAATTGTTCACACACTTAGTCATTTTGTTGAAGTTTTGATGACCGGACTGCCCTCTAATAGTCGGACCATCACTCCACCATAGACTCAATAGAATGTCACCCAAAAAAACGCAGAAGCACTAAGAAAGTATTTCCAAGTTGCGCTGATCGCGAGCAATCCAATCAGCTTTGATGTTGACCTCCTAGACAATTGGACCTGGTTTCCACCTCGGGACTGACTCCCCTAAAAATTTGTGTAGAGGCTACTAACCTTTCCTGCTCCGCTGACTGAGGAAATTGCAAAGATAGACTGGACAGACATCAAGTTGCCGTCCCTGTCTCCCTTAGAAAATTGCACAGTTTTCCCAGTTAGTCCTCCCGACAGTCGACCAACTGCTCATCCAGGAAATTGTGCAGTTTTCACGATTAAGCCTTTTGCTGGACAATAGTCCTCTTAGCTCAAAAACTGCGTAGAGATGATCAGTAGGCCATCCTGTCAGCTTCAGTGAAAATTTCCTCACAAGCAGCAGAATGCCAGTTCCTTCTAGGAATTGTGCAGTTTCTGCTGCCAAGCTCCCAGCAACTAACTGCATGTTCTCCTTGGGAATTATGCAGTTTTGATTGCCAGGCTCCCGGCTAGTTCCTCCTAAAAATTGCGAATATTCTGCCTGCTAATCCTCCTTGTAGCTCAGGCTTTTCCTCTAGAAAATTGCACAAATTTTCCCTTCCAAACCCTGCTACCCGCTCATTCCAGAAACTGTGTAGATTTTTCCTACCTTGCCTTCCTACAGTGGGGGTTGTCCCTCCCAAAATATGCGCAATTTTTCCTTCAAATCGAGCCAGACCTCCCGAAAAGTCATTGTCGACTTGGATTTCCCATCTTCATCACTTAGTGACTCTTGCACAGTTTTCACCAGCAATCCCGAAGCCATCATACCGCTTTGCAACCTTGCTGCCTCTCCGGGTCACTTGCATCCGAAATGATCATGTGTCATGGTAGACCAAGAGGTTTTTGGATTTGATATCGTCTCGCCATGAGTGACTGCAGGCACATGTACACTAACAAACATGGCATGACAATTAAAGGGATGAACAAAGGGAGCACATGTAGAAGGACAGGTTCACCAATAGTTGAATGAACGATGCATGCGAAGAGATGTGCTCACGAATGAGAAAACATGAAAAATGTGCTCATGTATGTCCAAATGGACAAACATGCACTTTTTGTGAATAGATGAGCCTGTAGAGTCTTCCAACATGCAAGCAAGGAACAACGTGCCAAAGCATCATCGAGGGAACCAAATACCATCAAAGACTCTGTGCACTTTTCCATGCAAAGGTGAAGCTGTGCTACACCATGAAGACATCCATCACGTAGCAGCATTGTAGCTCGACATGTACTCTAGCAGCAACAAGAATGTACCAACATTGTCATGTCAAGTCATGTCGCCCACATATCTACTATGGGTTATGTTTTCAATCAATGTAATGTAATGTGGAAGTTTAAGAGACCCACTCGTTGTACAAAGAGTCATGCAAAGTTGAAAAGTCATGGAAGTCAAATAGTCATGAGTGTAGTTGAACAACCACAAGGGTCAGTTTCACCCTTGGCTATAAATATCCCCCTCATTTGGACATGAAAGGAATTTTCACCTCAGCTCCTCCCACATAACCAAGAGAGTCTGTAATATTTTCTTTGAGGAGTAAGTACTGGCTCCAACAACCCGTTCACGGGGTTAGTGATGTATGGTGTAACGATGTGTCTTGGAACTTTCGCTTAATTCAGAAGCCTGCTAATAGGCCAACACGTTTTCACACATGTATTGTAACTGTTGGAAGAATAATCTTGAACACTTGTAATGAATGTTGCTTTAACCTGTGTTGAACACTTGAACTATTTCATTTGTTGTAATACATAATCTGTTAATGGAAATGTGTTATATGTGTTGTTAACGATGTCTCGCCCGTGGTGGATATATCCCCAGACATAGAACAAACCTTTCAGATAAAGCTTGTTGTAATAACCATTGCACTCGTCCAGACTCATCTGTTGAGTGTTGTACGTGTTATATTACCTTGTGTGTGGTGACTGCTGCATCCGTGTGGACTGCTCCTCTGGAAGTTGTGCACGTCCTATTGTGTTGTGTGTTCCTGGCCGAGTTGGGAATTCATCCCAACCAACTTGGGAATCACTCTCACCCTCTCCCCTTATAGTGAAAGAACCATTGACACAAGTACACTAACATTCACCACGCATACGAACCTCACTTCTCGAAGGCAAAGAAAACCACTCTCCTATACTGACAAGTAAGAGTTGAGGCAAATCCTTAAGACAATGGCAACCGGGCCATCATACCGAATGGGACTCCCACACCAAACGGTGTGAGGTCTAGTTGTGACTTCATACCGGGGTGATCCTGTGAATGTTGGCGGGTCCAACATTGTCAACATGATGTTTTTGTACCTGCACTTTGAATCCCTCTCCTTCAGGTTATCAGTCTTGCTTTTGCAACCCATGTCACCTCTTAATATTTTTTTCCTTTCTGCCTTGTGAATTTATCCAAGTTAGGTATGGTTCCTTTGTCCTCTTGCCCAACTCCATTAATTGATTTGATCAACCCAATTTTAAAGCATACATACTAGTCATTTATGGATATACAAAAAGTTAAGTTTCCTTCAAATTCCAAGCAACCTCCTTCCTCAAACTTTGAATATTGTGTCCCAATTCTTAGGAATTTTTAATTATAATCAAAATATATTAAATATTTACAGTGAAGGGGGAATTAGGCTAGGGGCTATCACCCTTGGAGGAACACCATCCTCAGTGTTCTAATCCTTAATTCAGAACAAAACATGCTTATTCCCAACATATATCAATGGTGAGCTTTATAACACAACTAATTTATAATTACATTATATATATACATAGTTTGCTTGCTCATTAATTAAGTAGACATGGAAATTTTCCTTGGATCAACCACTTTGTTTGGATTTTTTGTAGTTTTTTAGTTGTTTTTGTTACACCAAATTTCATATTGCTATCTTTCCTTTTTCCTGGAGTGCTCCCCGACGCCATCATCTAGATTTGTTTTCTCTTGTGCTCATATTCCTTCATCAAACAATTTCCAACGCATTTCTTCTCGAAACACCCCCAATGTGCTCCTAATTCCAATTATCCATGCTCATGACCCTTTTCAAAATCAAAATTAGTTTCCATCATACCCTTCACTGCTTCCCAATCCCTCGTGCGATCCAATCCTCTTACTTGTAGTCACTCACCTTCCAATTATAGGCATCCCCTTATTTGCTTCTTAATCCCTCAGGTTATCTATTCCTCGGAAAGGCTTCCTCACATCAGAAGGATTCCATAAACAAGGAAATTCCCTGCCTCAACATTTACATACCAATCATAACATGTGTCATGTTAATCAGTTGGAACCATTGGGTGCTAGTGTCCCATAATGGCCCTGTTCCTAAAATATATTTCAACATATCGTTGTATCCTTTAATTCTTTTATTTATGCTACTATAACCTTGTAGCCAACCCCATCCACCCAAACCAGGAAATTCCATGCTTTCCTACATCATCGTACATAAATAACCATGAGTTTCACCATAAAGAAATTACAGTAATTTAAATCATACCTCATTAACAACTTATTCATGAGGTGACATTTGCAATTTTTATTTTGGTTCTTGTCACAATAAGTCAAATTATCTCATTTATCAAATCATCATGGATCAGAATATTGAATCATGTTCTTAGTTTACAAATTTCATGAAATCAAATGCAATATTGATACTTATCTTTGAATTTGTTTATGTTTCTTTCTTTACACACGCTAGATTTATGTCCCAACCCAACAAGCATCTAGTGGCATTTTCTCTTCCCATACACACATCCTATTGGTTTCCAAACCTGTAAAGAACCCAATTCATTCTCTTCTCTTCGAATTCATATGTACATTGGATCATTTTTCAACCCAACAAGAACCCATTGCCTTCCCTTCTCTTTAACCCCGTACACACACTGGATTGGTTGCCAATCCAGAAAGCACCGTTTTCCTTCTCATATATACTCTTCAAATTTACAAAGTGGTTCATTGGTCCCAAGGTGAGCACTAATAGTAATAGATAAATATATATAAGTTTTTCTATCTCGAGAATATGTGAACTACCAATCCCATTAGTCTTTTTTCAATAGGAATATAGGTGTGTCCCACACCTTCATAGGCCTTAGAAACACCCATTCCAGGTAGTCTAACAGTCTTAATCCACACAACTCAAGCAGTCCCATACTTGCATTCCCAAAGAAAACAAACAGGCCTAAACGGTCCCATATCTGCTTGTCCTAAACACATAACATAACACATAACATATATACACATAGTAAATGTTATCTAGGCAATCCCTTCAACATATAAAAGTGATCCCTCTAGTCCAACGAGTGGATCTAGTAACAACCAAAACAAATACATGAAAAACTCTCCTAGTTTAAATGAGAATGACATGAGAGAGGAAAGATGGCCTACCTCACTCCTATGTGGTCACTTTTTCGATGTTGATCTCGATATCCCCACTTCCAAGCTTGATCCTCACTATTAAGTTGTGAACGAATACCTGCAAGAGAGATCAAACAAAGACAACAAAGGAAAAACATAACATATTAATTCTAATGTAAACCGTATGACAGACCAAGGAACATCATACTAAGAAAGTAGTCATTAACACACTTATGGAAAGTAAAAATGCATTGCATTAATAATAAACATAAGAGGGAAGCATAAAACCATTGCCTTGATTTTGGAAGCTTCCTTCGGGATGAGTTTCCAAGTCCAAGCCAAGAATTATCAAGCTCTCCTTTCTCCTTCATAAATTGGCAACAATTAGGCAAATTTTAGTAGCAACATGACCAATCTAGTTTGACCAACCATTTGAGGCTGTAAGGGAATGCATTTAGGAAGGAGAGGCAGTTAGGGATCCACAAAAGGGGGTAAAAGGTCCAAATCATAAGGGGAAGATGTAGGTTTTAACCCCGTACAGAAATTACCTGCATACGAATTCTAAATCACAGGAAAAATAAAAATGCGAGAGCATAACACATAAAACACATATACACAGAGATTTCCCACTGGATCTCAAGACCGAGACTACCAGCTTGATTTTTCATTTTTTATATTCCTTTCAATGTTACAATACATATTTATACATGCCGAAGCAGCCAATACCATGGACCGAAAACCATAGGTAGGTTCGCCCAACCTAATATAGGGTCCAAAAAATATAACACAACCCAACAGAAGATCCCTAAAGGTAGGATCAAGGACTCAAAATGGGAGAACTCACCATATCCTTATTCAACAATAACCAACTTTCCGTTCTCGAAGCTTCCAGTAAGAGAAGCTTCTACTCGATTTTTGGAGAACTTCTTGACGAGGATCAACATGGATTTTCCTATCCAAAGTCATGCTGCCAGTGCTAGTCACTAGTTAGACCAAAGGATACCAACATGGGGTTGCTTGCTGAAAGCGGTGCTAGGCTTGCAAATAGGGTTTTTGACAAGATCTTCCAGAATTAATTCAAGGCATTTCTTCTTCTTTTCTTCAGGGATGCTCTGATCAATGTTTTTCATGGTGAATTCATTGATATCTTTTGTTGCTTTGCGACATATTGGGAAAAGTTTGACAACTCATGGTATGAGACAGGGATTGCAACAAATTATTGTATAATATATGCCCCCTAAAGCATGAAGTCAGAACAGAAAGTGATGGTTGAAGTGCTTTACAAGTCAAGGCAATGACTTTGCAAAAATACTGCCAGGAGTCTTGCAAATCAAACATATATGACATCTCTGAGTAGGCATTTAACAATACATGAATCCATGGGATGGGCGAAACCATCTGATTAGAAAGGATCATGTGTATGGATCCATGACATGGATGCATCCATCCGAATAGAAAGGATCATATGTATGGATCCACGACATGGATGCAACCATCCAACTAGAAAGGATCATATGTATGGATCCACGACATGGACGCAACCATCTAACTAGAAAGGATCATGTATACAATCATGAATACTAAATAACTCCATGCAACCTAGATTTATTATATGAAATACAGGGTCTTAATCTCTGTCCCGATCCAACCAAAGTATGAATCTAACCATGTGAATCAATGTGTTGGAGTCGAACATGGTAGAAACCACCTGATTACCAGTCATTGATGTGAACCGTTAACAGGCCTGAGAGAAATCACCAATAACGAAAATGGCTCTTAAGGTACAACAACACAATCCATGAGTGTGAACAAGGAAGCTGAATTTGAACACTCACAAAATAATTTGATCGAAGGCGAATCATATGAACCTTTGTTGAATGCGAAGAACCTACCATTAAGGCATGCAAGCTCCAAGGTACTGAAAGGGAGTTTCTAGATCATCTTCCTTGATAATGAGTTGGAGTCAAAACGAAGTGATCCATCGAAGGGGGGCCATAATATTTCCCACATCATCATAAATTTGGTGAGAGTGATTCAAGATTGTAGCAAAGAAGGTCAAATGGGGTATAAGAGGTTTGAATTTGCAAACATAACTTCTCTTGAACATATTGACAACATGACTCTGGAGTTTGGCATCATTTGACTCAAAATGGGATCAATGGTCATGATGATGATAGGTAACGATCAAATGAGATGCAAATGGATTTACCAAACTTAGGAAAGCAAGTGACTAAGTGAGGATATCCAAAACATGACACAAAATGAAAATGAGTGTCATGTTCAAGAGCAACATGCTTCCTTTCATATAGAATACAAAACACATTTACTTCCATTCTCCCTCGACATCTTTTTCATGTTTAGAGAGTTTGAAAAAGTGGCAAAAAATAAAACTCCAAAGGTCCCTTTTCGTAGATAGTCTATTGTTGAGTCTTGAAAATGTCATTCATTTCCATTACACTTTTACTATTATGTCCATTATATCACCTCCATTTCACTACTATGTCACCACATTCATCTCACTTTCATTATCATTGGGCCACATTTATGTTTTTCCAATCTTTATTAATTCTAAGCCTTTTGAGTGAATTTGTGGTTAAAAATTAGGAAATAATGTGCATATGCTTATACCTAATAAATGGGTTGAGATTGTTGACATGTGTAGGTTGAAAGGAAGCTTCTAGAAGACCCTTATGTGGCACTCTAAGGCCAAATTCGAATTTGAGTGGAAAGAATCATGGGATCATGAGGATATGTGTCACATCTCTTAATTGTATTGTAACTCTAAGAAGACATGTGTCTTATCAGTTCCTATTTTGAATAGGACTCTAGAGGTAGAGGGAGAGATTCATGGACTCTCATTAATGAGATGGCTTCTCATCTTTTTGTATAAATAGGAGATCTCTCTCCTTCATTTGTTAGTTCTTAAGTCTCAGTTTAGAGCTTAGCTTATTAGTCTCAGCTTGTAAGCTTAGAGTTTGGAGTTCTTTAGCTTGGAATTTGTAGTTCTTCCTTGATGGCTTTTGAAAGCTTTGGAGAGCTTTGTTGTACTTTGTAATTTTGAAGAATTTGAATAAAGCTTTGATGTTCTCAACATGGAAGGGGATGTGAAGTAGATGTCATGGAGCATATTAGAATATAAGGTAGAGTAGATTTCATTTTGTAAATTTTGCTTTGATTTAATTATGTCATTTGATTGCTTTCAAGTTTGATAGATTAGATTTTTCATTCATGCAATTTTAATTCATGCAAGTGTGTTTAACCAGTTGATTGTAGATTAGTAATACACATAGATTTTTAATGACTAATGACATGATGGAATTATCTTGTCCTTCTGCTGATTTATTTTCTTAGTTCTAATTCTAGCATTGTTATTTCTTTTAGTTTTGTTTTGCTCATTTACTTTCATGCAATTTAGATATCATATTACTCTATTTGTTTATGATTACCTTCCTATAGCCAAGCGACTCAAATAGTGAGGAATCAAAATATTATTTGATGTAGTATGATTTAGTTTACTTTCCTACAAGTTAGTGATTAGATTACTTGTGCCATTTTCAGGGATTGAAGTATGAATGAGTAGTTTAATCTTAGTTTCATTTTATGCAATTTAATTTCATGCAATTTAGATATCATATTACTCCATTTGTTTATGATTACCTTCCTATAGCTAAGCGACTCAAATAGTGAGGAATCAGAATATTATTTGATGTAGTATGATTTAGTTTACTTTCCTACAATTTAGATAT
>APFE031647681.1:7325-26871 GCA_000404065.3 Pinus taeda | reverse complement strand
ATTTAGAATCTCTCAAGTAAAATCAATGATATAAAGAAGTGTAGAAGTTTGCAATCTCATTATCTTTACCGGACAAATTACCAAGTTTTCTCATAATCATTATGAGTGACTTCAAAAATGATAAAGGGGATTTGATATATTTGTGTTACAAAGTGATACATCTTTTTTTTGGTGTGAATTTGAATAATTAAAATTAGTGATCGAAATAATCTTTTTAAATCACAATGGGAAAATTACTAAGCACTTATGGTTGAAACACATTAGCGGAGATGTATCTCATATATGGTTTTGGATTTGGTCATGTTGGAATAGAAATTAGTGTTTTTAGAACATACAAATAAAAACCATGTCTTTATTAATACATAACTCATCATTATGAAAATTCTTTGGTGGACTCTTAAAATTTGACCTACTTTGAAAGGTATTTAAGTTAATGTGCAATATGAACATCACTAACCTAGTGGGTTGCCTTCTATTAAGCTACCTTTATGCAAATGTTTAATTTACGGTTGAATAGAGGAATATGGAGAGTGAAGAATTGGGGAGCCATTCATTTTTACCTCTTCCAATTGGATTTGCATTCATCTCAATTCCTCCTCGACCTATTGAAATAGTTTCTTATGTTAAACCAAAATGCCCATTATTACTACAAATTGGGTTGCAAATTACTCAATTCTCAAAAGTAAGTGTTGAATGGAGTCTTGGATATTGTTAATTTCAGTCTGGAGATAGAAGGGTGACTTATGCAAGTCTAGTAGGGCTTGAGACATCATGGCTTTAGAGGAGAAAGAATGGGATAGTTCTAACAAAATCTTGAGGAGCATAAAGATGGCCAAACAAGACTCCAAAGTGAATCAATAACCTTCCTCGTACACCATGAGAGAGTGGAAATGGAAGAGCCATCAATATGATAAAACCACATATTTGTACATTAAATGACCACAAAATTGCTAGTACCACTTCCTATCCTCGATGGTAGGAATAATCCACCAACCTAATCCTCTTAAAATTGTCACTCAGATACCAATTTTCCAACTTATAGTAATTGTAGAGTTTTCAGAATGCCATAATTTGTCACTTGTGTCATCCTCTTCATGATGTATGCCAATGTTGGGTTCAGCATGGGATGGGTTGATTGTAGATGCAAGAGTTAATCTAGATGGATCCTTCCTTAAATTTAATTATTATATTGCCTAATCAGTCAATAATTGTAATGGAGCCTAAGGGCACATGGAGAAAATCCACAACTATGATGGAGTTAAGCCCCAATTGAACTCTTCTAAAGATATGGTTAATCTTAGGATATTGGGGGAAGAACCAATGCGTAGTTGACAGATTGTGTTCTTTAGGTCACCAATAATGAGCAATTTATGGGGTTTAGAGTAGCTTATAAATTCATGCCCTTAAGTAGGGCATAAGTTTATGCTAGATTGTTAGTGGCTAAGCCCATAATCTAGAAAAAGAGAATACACTTTTTCCTCTAGGGAATAGAATTACTCGGCCACCTCCCCTCCCCCCACCCCTCACCAACAACTTCCACCTTGAGGTTTCACTTAGAAGCCACCAAAATAGGGGACATAAATATCTTTCTTGTTTATCCATTTTTAAACTCCTCCCCAGAAAAAGAGAGCTACCAAGGATTTTGGTGGGTTGAAGGACCTCTCATGAGAGGATTCAAATTTAAGTCATTTAACCATGCTTTTTCAAGTGGGTTTAATGTTTGCTTAATATAAAATCAGTTTTTTCTAGTTGTAAGATGCTCAACTAATAAAGACTTCACTCTCAATGCTACTTCCATCAGATTGTTCCGGATATTTTTAAAATTTTCTTTGTTGCATGCCAACCAAATTTTCCAACATACAAACTTTTGAAAGGGTAACCCACATTGCCTTGAATAATGGCTTGCATAGAAAAGATCCCAATTCCTTAATTACAAATAGATTGGAATTCCATATGATTTGACGCATGATATGCATTTTTATGTAAATTATGCACCTAAGTGACTGTGTTAAAATTCAATGTGGGTTTTGGATGCATTACTTAGAGTTATAAATTTGTCTTAGAGGAAATATATTATGAAGTGGGTACCTAGTCATTATAAGGAAGTTGAGTGAGTATGAAACAAATAGGTGAATGTGTGTGTGTGTTCCAAAAAAGCAATTACCCTCTCTTCAAATGTCAATTCGCTGAAAATGTTACAAGCTTGTTGGAGAGTGGGCTTAATCTCACTGTTGCACCAAGAATGATCCTAATGGAAGATATTATCTGCAGTGTCAAGTTCCAGATAAAATATCTACAAGAAAATGTAGAAAAAGAGATCAGATAGGATTGTGTTATTATTCTTAGAAAGGCCAAACTACCAAAGTCGAATATCAACAATAATGTTTGGTTATCAACAACCTATAAACCAATCTTGATATCGTGATCCTCAAATTCAATAAGGGTGGAGATATAATATTAATGAATAAAGTTGACTATGTGGAAAAGATGCAAGAACACTTGGATAACAATGATTATTACAGAAAATGAAAGAAAAATCCATTAAACCGCATTGTTGAGGATGTTTATGAGGCTATCAAGAAATCATAATGAATAAAGAGGCAAAAGATAAACTTCAAAAAAATTGTATGATTGTTCCTAGAATATATGGACTACCAAACATATATAAATAAGGGGAACCATTGTAGCTAATCATAGACACAGTTAGATTGTCAACTTGTAGATTAGCATATTTTGTTGTTGGAAAATTGAAGCCTTTAGTGGGAAACACCAATACTTGTATCAAAGACTCTGAATTATTTACTGAGAAAATCAGGGATAATAAAGTTGAAGAAAATGATATTCTCGTTAGTTTCAATGTGGTCTCACATTTCACCATGATCACTATAGAGGAGGCTATCAAGGTTAATGAAAATGTAGTAGTCAATGAAACCTTAAAACTAGTTAGCTTATGTCCAAAATCCATGTTTTCATGTTTGTAAGGTAATTGATATTTATATACATGTGGAGTGGCAATGCACCTTTGCCTTCAATAGTTCATAATCATTTTATTGAGCATTTCGAATAAAGAGCACTCGAATCCTTTAAATTGAAAAATGATGGGTTGGTTAGATATGTTGATGGCATGAATGTGAAATGGCCCCATGGGATAGTGGAACACAAGTTTATTAGACATTTAAATAATTAATCTAATTCCATTAAGTCACCACTGAGCTAGAAAAAGGATCAAACGTTACCATTTATAGATGTTTTGGAAATTGGGAACATTGATGGCTTTCTAGCTCATAATATGTAAAATATGGAAACACATACAAAAGAATACATACATGTGAGTTCTCATCACAATCAAGCTAGAAAATGGTTATGCTCAATACAATTATAACCCAAGTTGTAATGATATCTAACAATGATCATCTAGAGCAAGAAAAGGAGTAGTTGCGCAAAGTCTTTCTAAATAATGGATACACTAATAAATATATCAACAAATGATTTCAAAAAAGTAGAGCAACATCAAAGAGATACTTAGGATAATATCATTAATAATGAAATTAAGGTCTTTTTATCTTACATACAAGGCACAATAGATCAAACCGCTAGGTTACTAAAGAGGAAAAGGATTAGCCCGACCTTCTCCTCTCAAAACAACTTGAAGAATCTCATAAAATAGATCAAAGGTCCTATCAATGTTGGTCTACACAAGGGAATTTACTAGATCCTTTGTGCATGTGGGGAAAAAATATGTTAATGAGAACGGAAGATCTATCCAAATAAAGGTTAAAGAACATACTTCATACATCTTTCATAATATAGCTTAGAAATTTACTCTCATGGATCACTCGCATAGAATGAAACATCAAACTAACATTGATGAAATATTTGTATTTACCAAAAATTGATAACTTTACAAAAAGAAGTAAGGAGGTATTATAAACTATGAAATTCCCAGTTTTCTTATTAGGGTGATGGTTTGATCATTAGTTGCACCTATTTTTTGTTCCTTAATAAGCAATATTTTAGATGATCAATGAAAATTGTGGTTTTTTTAGATAACGGAGGATAATAATTTTTCTCATTATCACAAAAATTCAAATCAAAACATCAATTGTTAAATTTTCACATCAACCTTATCTTTAAAGTTTATAATATAGTCCTTAAGTAACGGATTGATGAATATGTCATCCAATTGAGAAGGAAAATTTTGAATTCTTCATGAACTAGGTGATGATCCAACCTATTGAAATTTCACTCTAGTTTGTTAAACTCTTGTGACTTCAAAGATTCATCTTGGCATAGATTTTCCAACATTTGTTGATCTAGTCTAGCATGAATCAATGAAACATATCAAGTTGATCTCATCAATTCTCCACAAATATTTTTCCTTATTCTTTTGAAATGGAGAATTGACAACCACACTTATCATAGCAAAATCCTCATGTTCCTCGCAAGCACATGCATCCCCATTTATGCACCACCAAATTGAAAAGTAGTAGAGACCACAACTATAACTTACCAATACAATAAACATTTAACACCCCATTTTGGAATTCCAAAAATGTAAATATGATTATGGCATGTATCGTCTAGATATTTCAACATAAACATTTGATTATAACTTTTAATTATGTGTTTACTAAAAGAAAAAAAAAGGGAAAATCAACGAATTGTGGAAAACTGATTGAATGAATGTAGTACCTACACGGACCACAATGCCATGAGCAGGAACAACCAAAGGAGGGAAAGTGTTACATGTGAATATTACCTTGATCAAACTTCCTTTTGTTGAGTTGGAATTAAAAATTCTTTTCTTCCCAAATTCCTAGAAGTTATTTAATGAGGGAAGTGGCAAATAACCAATGAACTTCACACAATTATGAAGAGTTGTTGGAAATTGTACCAAATTGTTCCGTAAATGTATGGGAATTTGGAATTTCTTATTTGACCCATGAAATTGTTTATTTGACCCATGAAATCCCATGAGAAAGGGAGTAGAATGCAATCCATCATAGATCAAAGAGTATAGGGTGAAAACGAATGGGTTTCGGGAAAAACAAAGGAAAAACATGTGTCAAAAATGTTATAATTGGCAACAAAACATGGAAGGATTGTTAGATCCATTCTTTATTGAAAAAATCAAGAAGAAGTGTCCTCAACCCAAAATATAGAAGAGAGTTTTTTTGGGTGTTTGTTAGGTGGGCATAGTGGCATTGAGAAGGGAGATAATTAAGGGAATGGATGGTCAATGAAGAGACTCCCTTGTGCAATTTAATTTAGCTAAGAAACTATGTGTGACTTTATGTCAATTCTGGGATCAGTGGGTTAAAGGAAAAATTTACTAATTTCTTGTTATGCAGAGTAGCCACTACTTGAGTAAAAGTTCCTATGATGGCATCATGGTTTTGCAAGGGGGTGGCTAACTGAAAAATAATTAAATATACAACTAAGCCTATGGTTGGGTGGAAAAAGGCTCGCCATTCATCAATTACATGTAGCTATAAATTTAATAAATAAATGGTCTATGTTCTCTAGTTTTCTATGTGATTGTTATTTATTTTCAAGGAAATGATGTTTGAGGTTGTGTATGTTATTCGATGAACTATGAATTTCAATATTCTTGTTCATGGTTGTCTGAAATTGTAATGAGGAATAAATAGGAGTTTGAGTTAACGGTATTCCTACATTATGTTGAGGGAAACATTGAAGAATTTGGTTGAGTGAATCATTTATTAATTTTTCCCTCATTTCATGTCCTCATTTTTAACCGTGGAAAACGCTTAAGTTTTACTAGGTATAACATTGGAAGCCTAGCATGGAAATTATATATATTTGCATTTATATATGTTGTTGAAAAACTAATAGAGAGTTTATTCTCATTTCTTATATTTATGGGAGGTTGGCATTTATATTCCACATACAAGAGGGCAATATGTCTTGGTGTGGAATTTTCATGTTTCTACTTTAGTAAATAGCATAAAAAATCATGCAATTAGACAAGAGATTAGTTTAAGTATTTAATATGGGTAATAATATAATTTGGGAGTGATGAGATCTTACCCAATAAGGAAAAACTAGAAATTTTATTTTGGTGAAATTTTGGTGTAAAATTTATAGTTCCTTTAGTTGGGGAATAAGAATTTTAATTATTATTGTGGATGGAGGTGGGTGTGTGTTTGTGTGTGCATGCGCAATCCCTTTCGAAGAAATATTCCTCCCCCTACATGACATGTGGTGAGCATATGGGCAAGAGTATTCAAAGTGGAACGAGATAAGCCATTTGTGAAACTATCCAATGAGGAAGGCCCTTCTGCATGACACTTGACAAGTATGCATGAATGATCCCTACACCATGGGTACACCAAAGGGTTTTTAATTAAAAAAGCATGATAAGATCATCCCAAGAAAAATTCTTTGAATTGTTATGTTATATTATATTATAGAAATATAATATAATAATATTTAAATGCTTAAAGGAAGGTTTTCAAGTTCCTTTAACAAATATAATTTAATAAATAAAAGATAAAAATAATTATGTAGGGAATGTAATCCATTAAGAATGGGATGATATTTGAAAGAAAAAGGCCTAATAAAATTATTTCAATAAAACCCCCCAATAGACCCATGAGGTGTATACCAATTGGCTTGTGTGGAGTTTAGTCCCCACCAAGTCACTGGTTCAAATCACATGGGGAGGGATTGAGGATGGGAGCCACCTTTGGGATAAGTAAAATATCCCAAAGGATGTCCAAGCTTGACTGAGCTTCACACAATCCTAGTGATAACATCCCACTGGTGGGCAGATCATTCTTCCATCCAACATTAGCATTGGCTCTAGCCTTGGCTCATCCTAGATTGAAAAAAAAACCCTAATAATATAACACAATATTTATAAAAATTAAATACGATTTAAACCAATTAATATTTAAATATTTTCATAGAAGAGGCACATGGTAGGTTAGCATCGCACGGGAGTTGGAGGAAAATGAATTAAACACTTTACAGATTCTCGACACAAAAACCCTGCCTACATGGCACTTCACAAGTCTATGGGGCATGAGCCTTCTATGCAAATTAAAATGGGTTCCAAATTAAAAATGTATGCCTACATGTCACTTGGAAAGTATGCAAGGCATGAACTATTGATTTATATGAAAGGGTTTCGAATTAAAAATGGTTCAAAAATATTACTCCTATTAATTATCATATTGTATTTTAAAAATATAATATAATATGAAATATACTAATAATATTTAAATTTAGTTTCAATCACAAACCTTCCTCTTTACAAACAACCTATATATTCTTTCACATTTTTCCTTGGTTGCATTTTTGCTAAGGCTCAGTGACCTCTTCTTCCTGAGGGGGAGGGTGTGTAGGGGGGGGGGGGGGGGAGGCTCACACCCCTCCTACTGTAATGTAACACAAAGAGACACTGCCACTAGCAGGCATAGCCCCTCTTAAGAACTTTTTGAATCTACTCCTATATATCAACAATAGAACCATCAAACAAACTCTCCAATCCTAGGAACAATTTAGAAAAATAGACGTCAAAATTGATGCCCTCCTAAGGTAATTCAAAATCAAAGATATGATATAAATTTTGACAAAATTTTTGGTTATATCCAACACATGTAGGATCACGCATTGATCTACAAATTTATTGGAGTGTTGAGAAGTGTAGCAAGAAAGGCTCAATTTGACTTAGCCTTGGTCAAATTGAGAAAATTCGAAATTTCCCCATCAACAGATAACTTGGAGGCAGTTAATTGAGGTTACATGGCTCTTGTCACTCAGTTAGCTCAGTAAATTCGAGATAGAGGGCTTGAATTTCAGTTATGAATGTGTGATTGCTAAATTTTAGCAATCCAGATCAGTTATTTCCAGTTTTACTTAGTTAAACTAGTTATAAAAGTTAATAGAACTAGTTGGAGGTCATTTGTACAATGACATAGCAGTCTGACTCAGAGATCATCTCGTTAATTGATAAATCAACCAAAAATATCTCATGCATGCAAGGAATTCGAATTTATCAACTGTGGTGGAGATTCCAAGGCAGTGTAACATCAGTTGTATACTAGTCTTGAGTGTTTCGATGTTGCATGCAACAGATATCAATCCTTGGGAATTTCACAATCAATTTGGAGGAAATTCCTAAAGAATAGGGGCCAATTTACTCAAGATTTGTGCAAAGAAATAGGGGCATTGTTGAGAAAATATTTGGCTAAGTGTTGGACAAATCTTGTTCATTGAGCATAAGAACAATTATTCTTTTACAGGTTAAGCTCAGAGTTCAAGCTAGCAATTGTAATCATTTCTCAATTCATTGATTAATGCAAATAGGCTTGAGGGGTTTTCCCTAGTTGGGTTCCCCTAGAGATCATTGTGTATTTGTTTTTCTTATTGCATGTTTATGCATGTTGTTATAAATAGTGAATTTCATTCCATAGATCAGTAGAGTAAAATGTCTCTTGATTTTAGATTAAATTTCCTGAGCAGTTACAATTCTATAAAATTTCTACATGGTATCAGAGCCCTGAGTTCACATTAGAACTAATATTTTGAACTTTTCTCTCAATAATTTCGAATTTATAGCTTCATTGTAGAAGTATTTCCTCATAGTTAGGTTAATTTCCTTCAATGGACTAAGATTAGAGTATGCCTTGGAAGGCAACTCGAATTTCATTGCCTGGAAGGATCATATGGAGGCAATTCTTGATGATAATGGATTATCAGATTATGTCAAGACATACATTCTAAAACTAGGATCAGTTGATACTAAGAACCTAACCCAATGGAAGAAAGATGTATCCAAGCAAGGAGAATAATCTTGGAGGGAGTAAGAGACCACAATGTCTTAAATATTCATGGAAAAGAGACATTGTTTGCCATGTGGAAGGCACTAACTAAGCTATTCCAAAATAGAAGTGACCATTGAAATTGGTCCTGAAAGACAAACTTCGAAACATTAAGATGCATAAGGATGATATTATTTTGCAGTATCTCTCTAGATTTACACAAGTTCGATATGAGCTTGGAGGGTTTGGTGTGAATGTTGCAGAAGATGACCTAGTGAGCCTAACTCTTCTAGGCCTTCCAAAATCCTAGCATAGCTACCAGGACTCGGGAAACAAGAGGTAGAAATTACCAAATTGGGAACGCTTATGGTCTAATTTGGTATAAGAAGAAATCAAGCAAAATACCAGAGATGGAGGTTCATCCAAGGGATAGGATGAATAAAAAATTTCATTGGTTGGGAAGGGAAAGAAGGGAAAAGGGAAAAAATCTCAAACCAAACTAGATTCCAACCAAGGGGGTAAGAAGAAATACTTTTCCAAAATAAAATGCTTCAATTATCATGAATTCGAGAAATATGCTACAAAGTTTCCACACAACTAGTCTAGTAAGAAGAACTTGGGAGGAGCAACAGGTGAAGAATTTGTTTCACAGTTCGAGTTAGACTTCACCCTAATTGCATGCATGGCCAGCACTATGATGGGGAGTGTGTGGTACTTAGACATAGGTGCCTTGTTCCACATGACAGGGTGTAGAGAGTTTTTTAGTAACCTAGAGGAGAAGGATCTCCATATTCATATTGAGCTTGGTGATAACAGGAGGTACAATAATACTAAGATTTCTATAGTAACCTTTAAGAGAGAGTCGATATCCCCTCTTTTCCTCAAAGATGCCATGTTTGTACTAATCCTCAAAAAGAACCTCATCTTTGTAACATTTTTGGAAGACCATGGCTATGATGTGATCTTCAATAAAGGGAAAAGCCTTTCTGAGACACATAGCCACTTGGTAGGTGAAGCAAATCAGGGTTCGTGTGAAGAACCTATACAAGCTTGATCTGGAATATTGCATTGCATAAGCAGTAAGGAAAATAAAGTGCAGAGTCGATGTGTTGATGAAATATGACACAAAATACTTGGTCATTCGCACCATGACACCCTTAAAATTATGCAACAAATAACCACTAGCCTCCCTAAAGTATAACTTGGGGAACATGATGTCTGCAAGGGTTGTACCTTGGGGAAGAATGTCAAATCCACATTCCATGATCGAGACAACAAAGAAAATGCAGCCTTGGATAAAGTCCACTCTGATGTCTATGGACCCTTCTCGACAACCTCCACTACCAGACATAAATACTATGTTATTTTTATTGATGATTTATCAAGAAAGTGTTGGTTATTCTTCATGGAGAAGAAGTATGAGACATTCTCAAAATTTTTAGAATTCAAGGCACTAGTTGAGAAAGAGACCAGTAAGAAGGTGAAGTCTCTCAGGAGCAATAATGGAGGTGAGCATGTTTCGATTGACTTCAAGGAATTTTGTGCCAAAGAAGGAATTCGAAGAGAATTGACATCTCCCAACAACCCGCAACAAAATCGAGCAGCTAAGAGAAAGAACTAGAGCATTGTGGGAGTTGCAAGAGTTATTCTACATGACTAGGGCCTACCACTACATTTGTGGGTAGAGGCATCTAACACAACAGTCTACTTGCAAAACCATATTCCTAATTGGATTCTTGGTATGATTACACAAGAGGAGGCCTTCTCGGGGAGAAAGTCGGATGTGTCTCATTTCATAATTTCTGGAGCCTATGTTTACTGCCATGTCTCCAAATATTCTAGGAAGAAACTTGAGCTGAAAGCAGAGTTGGGAGTTTTTTTGGGTTACACTAAAACTCCACACAATTACTAGTTGTACTTACCTTCCCTCAAAATGACAGTTGTGCGAAGGGATGTAAATTTTGATGAGGGGAAAGCAATGAGATGTGCTCTTGAGAGGGAGCTTCAAATCCCACTAGAAGAGGAGATTTTAGCTCCAAAGGAGGAGCCTAAGGAAGTTATGGAGTAGCCACAAATGGAGGAGTAGAGAGGAGGCAGAGTGGTTACATCCACTCCAGTGGAACAATCCATAGAAGGTATAAAAAGAACCATGGAAGCTTAAATACTAGTGTAGGATGCGAGGGAGAATGTGGGAGCTCCTTCAAATTTGTGTGGGAAAAGGAGGTCACTTGATAGGTACATTGGCTACATGGATCTAATGACTAAGCTTGTAGAGATAGATCCATCCTCCTTTTACGAAGCAATTGAGGAACTAGTTTGGGTTGATGTAATGGTGGAAGAATACAAATCCATCATAAAGAACAGTGTTTGGGAAGTGGTCCCAAGACTACCATAAAAATCAATTGTGGGTTTGAAATGAATATTTAAAGTTAAGCATGTAGTAGACAAAAGTGTAGATAAGTACAAGGCCATATTTGTGGCCAAAGGATTCTCTCAAGTTGAGGAATTTAGTATGAGGAAACCTTTTCTCCCGTAGAAAAGTATCCATCCTATTGTAACATGCTTTATTTTTTATAAGTTATTTTTATTTTACAAAAGAGGGTATTTTAAAAAAATAAAGAAAAAATGAATATTTGAAAAAATAGAAAAAAAAAATGAAATAAAACCCCATCAAAATAAAGTCAAAGGATTTGCATAAGTGTGCTTGTCTAAATGCCACTTAATGAATATATTTCATTTTGTAATAATAAAGGTTTTGTGTGCAGTTTGTTTTTATGCCACAACCTTTTCTTCTGATATGAATCAAATGATTTAACCTTGATCAGATCATTTTAAATTTTTGTATTAGATTAGAGAATAAATTCAACCGAATAGTTTAATCTTGGTTGAAAATCAGAAATTAGGATAGATTAGGATAAATAAAAGGCCTAATATGCTTAAATTTTGGCCTAAGTAATGATTAGATTAGGTTAAGGATAGTTGATTAAAGTATCAAGGGCAGCTAGTCTAAACATGCCCGTGATTAGATTAATTTTTATTTTATCGTTAATTAACCCGGTTAGGCGGTGATTAACTATTGTAATTAAACATGTTTTAATGCTTTATGATCAAATTCATATACGACAAAAAATATTTTGTCAGCAATTGTTAAAGTTCGATTGCAAATCAATGGTTGTCGCCCTTCCCGCCTAGATCAACAGCGGGGAAGCACTTCGCACCCCCCCCAGCGACTACGAAATCGGATAACAACGAGGGGGTGGGGGGGTGCAAAAAGTGGTTTCATTCACCTGGGCCCCCCACCTACGTGTCACCCTCTTAATGCTTTGCACCCCCACCCCCCCGCTCTAAACTACTTACCACTACCCCCCCTGAAATTCGTTATTCTCACTCCCGCGTCTTTTAATAACCACCTCAACATCCAATCCTTCTACACCACCTTTGTCCAATCCTTCCATGCCACGTGCCCTCCACTTGTTTTCATAACCGTTCCCGCTATCCATTGCCGAAAAAATGCTTTATCTGTTGCCAAATTAATGCTTTCCCGTTGCACTGTAAATGCTTTATCCGTTGCTACAATCCTTTCCCGTTAAGTTATTAATTTGTCAATTAGCTTGTTATTAATGGCTTATGCTATAACGATAACTTAAATTTCCCTATAAATACTCATTGTCCCTATTACAACTTATTTTCTTACTATTCCATTGCTTCTAGATTATTTAGTTTCCTGCAAATTTGCTAATGAGCCAAGTTTGTAACCTAAATCATTTCTCAGCTATCTCTACAGTATTCTGTCATATTACCATTTCTGTCTAATATTATGGCTCCTAAGAAGAAGGAAAAACCTTCTACTGGTTCTTCTTCAACACAGGAAAACCCGCAAACTCCCAATCCTCTTGACCTGGACCATATTCCATTAGTCGATCAATACTTCAAAATCATAGATACTGAGTGTGAATTTGACATGCTTGAATTGCACAATTGGCTCAAACAAACATACCTTGATTCAGAGGATGAAATAAACCTCTGGGAATCAAACCTTCCTCTATACATGTTTCCCCAAGCTCATTTTTTCCTTGATTTGGTTATCTAGTCTCAATCAAAGTATAATCCCTTGCAAAGAACAATAGTGGATCAGAATGGTGATATTTTGATAACCATCACTGCAGAAACCATAAAAAAAAAAAATGCTTTTGATACCTAAGAGTGATTCCCCCCTGCAGCTTTGATCGACCTATATCATAAACGCATCCATGTTTCCAGAGAGAGCCAAGCAAATTATTTCCCTCATTTCCTACTTGTTAGGGTACCCATTAGATCAATGGGTAGATGAGCTATCATAGGTTATTTGTCTATCTTTTCAAAAGAAAACAAGCCTACTTTCATGTATAACTATAGTCAATTTTTGGTTGATGTTATGCATGAGAAACTTATGAATATCACAACTGAAGGAGTATTCAAATACTCTTTTGTCTTATTTCACATGTTTATTTTTTAGTAGGGAGACAAATTGCCTATTGTTTTGCATAAGCAGGATGAGCAGCAAGAAGATCAATTGGTTATTCATTGTACCTCGTTGATTAGAAAGAACTCAATTAAGTTAAAATTTGTAGATTTCATAGACTGTTTCATTCACCCAATAGCACAACTTTTCAGCAATCAAAGTGAACCAAGAGTCAGCCCCGAAATCAAGAGGATCTTGCACCTTAGTGATCAAGTTAGAACAAGAGACTGGTATCTCTACCAGAACTACACAAAGATTATAGTATATGGGTGAGAGTTGGCTCCATATAAGTTCCCAAAGTATGTTCCAATGAGAATTTTCTATTTGGAATATATCAGGCAAATGATGAATATGGATGAGCTACATTTCATCTTAGGAAAGAGAAAATCACCGTTTAAGAGGAAATCACAGGTTCGGTCATTCATTTGCAACACCAGATCAGCTGGCTCAGAGGCAGATGTCATACTCAAACAGATGGGTTTTCAACTCAGCTTCACTTGGTCCTATGATCCATTCAACATTATTTCATATTTAAGTGTGGATCTTAAGATTACTCCTTATAATCACACACCTAGGCCTAAGATTGAGAAATTTAGAAATCAAGAACAATGGGAAGAGAATACTCTTAAAGAAGTAGAGGAACATGTCTTACCTCCTTCTACTAATTAAAAGGCCTAGGGAAGGATCATCATCATAAAAAATTGGAGAAATAGAGGATTCAAATGTTTTCACTAACTTTCTTGAGATCAAGCAGAAGAATGAAGCTTTAAAATTTAATGTCTATGCATAGTTATGGAAGTAGACTTCCACTTCACAACACAGGTTACTGACAACATTTGATAGTGACAAGGGAAAAATGTAGATGACCTTTCTGGAGGCTCAAGTACCTTTTCCAAAAGGTTCTTCTAATTATAAGAAAATTATATTCTCATTTCATGCCAATCACATTAATCCAATTGACCAAATGGACATGCACAGGCAGTCTAGTAAGATGTTGTTCTCAACCATGACCAACACTACTATGGCATTGTCTAAGCTTAAAATTTCCCTGTCCAATGTGCAGTCTCAATTAAATATTGAGAAAATATCATCTTTGGCTAAGGATAGTAGGGTTAATTCATTAGAGGACTTAGTCATTAAAATAGGATATGACCCTATTGATGTAAAATCAATAGAATAAATAATCAGAAGGAAGAACACAAACATTGCAGCATCAAGAAAATAGTTGAAATTGCCTTCTACAGAGGACCCCCAGACTAAGGAAAGAGCAGAGACCGAACAACATAAGGAAGAAATGCTCAAACTGATAATTGAGAAAAATGTATAGATTAAAACCATGGAAGAACAGATAGAGAAGTTGCTTAAATAAAAAGAGAAATTTACTCAATTATCTATAGCCCCCATCACAACTATTCCTATTACATCTTCATCAGCCACAGGGGAATCTACATCAACAACATAGGATTTGAAAAAAAAATTCATAGGAACTCATTCATCAAAAGAAAGAGAATGAAAGGCTCCATAAGAAATTCCAGGCTTTGGAAGCACGAAAAATAAAGAATGACAATTTATATGTTGAGGAAATGCAAAAAACACACAAGTTGAACAGAAGGAACAAAGAGTTTCAAAGTCAGTCACTGATGGCATAGACCTTGACCCAAGCCAAGGAAAGCATTTGGGCAAACATTAGTCAAGCCATAACTAAAATATGGCCATCCATTCAAATCGTTTTCGAGCAGGGGGAACTCATCAATAAATGTCAAGTAGCCATTGATGAAGTGAAACAATTGCTTAAAGATAAACCAAGTCAGGCTAATGATAAGATCATAGTTCTTAATTCAAAGAGCAAGACAGAGTTGGAGCAAATACATATACAGAACATAAACCATTTTGGAGATCAAGAAGGTTCTCCAAAAGAGGAACTTCATGACACAACTAGAAACTAAATGTCAAGCATTAAGGACCTTTGTTCAAAGGTTTCACTTTCAGTTTAATTTACTTAATCAGAGAGGATTGTCGGGATTAGTAGCTCCAAATGAAAGGCTTATCAGTTTGGAGGATTACTACCAAAAACTTTACAACATAGCAACTGATAGATCAAGTTTTGCAGGCATAAAAGGGCACATTACAGGGAAACAAGCATTGGAAGCTTTAGATTTTGATTTGACCATTAAGCATGAAATAAAACATTTTTTTATATCTAATCCCACTTTTGAGAAATACACAGAAGTAGATGAAGTTTACAGGATATTGGTAAATCTCACCATATCAAGTGAACAAATATGGAATCACTTCTTTGAAGTAATTGAGTAACTTTCATCTTCAACTGACAGACAGTTGGGTAGCACTTTTTGGGACCATTCATCAACAGATTCCTAAAGAATAGCGCCACCACTTAGCAGTTTTTAATTTCCTATTATTTTGTACTATTTTTGTAAAATTTTGTAAGAAATATCTCAAACAGATATTTAGTTTTGTATAAATAGCTCCTTAGTCGAGTTATTATGGATTGAACCCTTCTATGAACTTTGGAGTAGAATTGTAATCGAGCTAGAGATATGTTGCATTAATAAAAGGATTCTGAATTTGCCTTCTATAGCTTGTCCTTCCTATGAGTTTTTCTTTGTGATATTTCATAATGTTTTCTTCATATATTTAATTCTTTATGAAAATGCCTGGGTAAGATCAAGATGAGTTTCAGTCAGTCTTAAATCCCCTGTGGAGTTATAAATATTAATCAGGGACTAGTTTATGAAGCTATATATTATTGTACACTCCCCTTTATCTATTAATTTCCACACCCTTTACATTTGCATAAATATATTTTGTTATGTAAGTAGACATCAGTTACTTATATTCATTCTTATGGCCAATTAAATATTATGTCTGAATATCTAACAAGTTATACTTGAACAAATTCTACTAATCATCCACTTTAAATCAAATTTCTATTTTGGACAAATAAACAACCCTTTTAATTAATTCTGCAACTAAATAGGTTCAAACACCTGTTTTCAATAATTCATGATTAAGGTCATCCAAAAACCTTTAAAAACAACCAAAATATTTTAGATTCTCTGGCATGACTAATTGAACTAGATTCATCTCAGAGGAAAACACATCCATTAGATCAATTATTGCATTGGTTGCGTAGATGGGGTGGAAGATCCACCAGATGGATGTAAAAACAACTTTTCTCAATGGTGTTATTAAGGGGGAAGTGTACATAGATCAAAAACAAGGTTTTGAGACATTTTATCTGCAGTCTCATGTGTGCAGACTCAGGCGAGCATTATATGGTATCAAACAAGCACCCTAAGCTTGGTACACTTGGATTGATAATTACCTCGTTGGATTAAGATTCACCAAAATTGAAGCACATGCAAACCTATATCATATTTTGGTAGAAGGTAAATTTCTTATCATTGTTTTATATGTTGATGATTTAATATTGACAAGTGATGAGCAGTTGATTGAATCTTGTAAGGAAGACCTTGCAAAGGAATTTGAGATGAAAGACATGGGGAATTGATTGTATCTCAAGGAAAGTATGCCACCGAGATACTACAGAGGTTTCACATGGAGAGTTGTAAGCCCATGGATACACCTCTAGTGACCAACTGGAGGAAAGATAATGCCATTTCAAGTGAAGAGGTTGATGCTACCATTTACTGGAAGCTAGAGGGTTCACTAATGTATCTTGTGAACACACAACCATATATGTTCTATGCAGTCAACCAGCTGGGCCAAGCTATGGTTAGGCCGACCAAATTGTATTGGAAGGCAACAAAGCATGTTTTATGGTACCTCGAGGCACTACCCAATATGGATTATGGTACATACAAACAAAGGGAGTGAAGTTGCATGGCTTCACAGATATAGATTGGGCAAGGAGTCCATCCAACCGAAAGAGTACATAAAGTGTAATTTTCAGCATTGGGTCTGCAACAATTTCCTCGTACAACAGGAAACAGAGGTCTGTGGTGCTCAACTCAGCAGAAGTTGAATACATGCAGGTTGCAAGTCAAGCAACGTGTAAGGTGATTTGGATGAGAAAGATACATGTAGGATTGTTTGGTCAGGATATGGATCCAACTATAATCTATTGTGATAATCAAAGTTTCATTAATCTCTCTGAGAATCTGGTATTTCACAATCGATCCAAACATATATATATTTTTATATATATATATATATATATATATATATATATTTGGTATCATCATTTATGGGAATGTGTTGAAAGGAGGATAATGTTGCTACAATACATTCCAGCTAAGGAACAAGATGTTGACATCTTGAGAAAGTCTTTTCAAGAGGGAAGTTCGAATTCCACAAGTGCATGATAGGGGTGGTTGATAATCCCTTTCTTGATAAGAGGGAGTATTGAGAAGCGTAACAAGAAAGGCTCAACTTGACTTAGCCTTGGTCAAATTGAGAAAATTAAAAATTTCCACATCAGCAGACAACTTGGAGGCGATTAACTAAGGTGACATGACTCTTGTCAATCAATTAGCTCAATAAATTTCTTGGAGTTCATTTATGCATGTGTGATTGCTAAATTCTAGTAATTCAGCTCACTTATTCCACTTGTACTAAGTTAAACTAGTTCTAATAGTTAATAGAACTAGTTGGAAGTTAGTTGTGCAGTGGGACAATAGTCTAACTCAGATCATCCAATTAACTGATCAATCAAACAAAAATAGCTCACGCATGCAAGTAATTCAAATTGCTCAGATATGGCAGAGATTCTAGGGCAGTGTAACATCAGTTGTAGACTAGTCTTGAGTGTACAAGTGTTGCATGCACTCAGTTATCAATCCTTGGGAATTGTGCAATCAATTTGGAGGAATATCCTAAAGAATAGGGGCTAATTTCCTCAGGATTTGTGCAAGGAAATAGGGGCCTTGATGAGAAAATATTTGGCTAAGTGTTGCCCATAACTTGTTCATTAAGCACGAGAACAATTATTCTTTTGCAGGTTGAGCTCAAAGTTGGAGCTACAAATTATAATAGTTTATCAATTCATTTATTAGTGCAAATAGGTTTGAGGGGTTTTTCCCAGTCGGATTCCCCTAGAATTCATTGTGTATTTGTGGTTTTTTTATTGCATGTCTATGCATGTTGTTCTAAATTGTGAATTTCATTCTACAGACCAGTAGAGTAGAATTGTATCTCTTTATTTTAGATTAAATTTCCTGAGTAGTTGCAATTCTATCAAATTTCTACATGGAGTATGGCCAACATAAAAGGATTTTATTTCTTAGATCAAGCACGAGCGTTAGCCAAATGGACGCATTGAACTTCAATGAGGAGCTAAGGGTTTCTTCACCATAATCCTTGCAAATATTGAAGATTGTATGAGATTTTTTGAAAATGGGCCTTACTTCCTCAATAATGTGGGTCTCTTCATCCAATTTTGGACCCCTCAATATAAACTAGACAAGGAGAATTTTTTACCTATTGCAGTATGGATCCAATTGTATGCACTTATAATTGAATATTGGCAAGAGGATATCTCGGAATATATTGGAAACACAATTAGTTACTTTATAAAAATATCATTGATTATCATAATCGAGTTGTACACAACTTATGCTAGATTCTACATTTACATGAATTTCCCCAACCTTTGTTGGAATCAATCAAATTCTCCATATAAAATGAGAAGATTGTTCAAGAGATTTATTATGAGCACGTCCCCTTCAGGTGTCAATTACGCCATGAATATGGCCACTTATTCAAGGATTGTTTAGTCATAAACCCGCAACCACAATCCCTGCCATCCATAGTGGTTGACCGAGATAGATTCCAATAGTTGAGAAATCATCAAAGAAATCAAAAGGCCCCAACTTATAACTCCCTGGAGCCCCTTAGTCCAACAACAATTTTGAAGCATTAACAACTATGGAAATTCAGCAAGAGGGAAAATAAAATAGAATAGAGGACATAGAAATCAAGGAGAACCCGAAGGTAGACAATGTAACAAAAAATTTGAAAAATATAGAAAAAAGAACCAATGAGCCACTTGTTGACAAAGAATGGATATTTAAAATGCATTACCAACAACACAAGAAAACAAATCTAGCACCAACCCATCAAAAAACATGGAGGAACCTAAGGACATGGAGATAGAGGTAACTCCAATTTCTCCACATGTGAATATTTTAACTCGGTTGGATTTAAGGTCCGACTAAGATAATATATTACATGTTCTGCTCCGAATTCATCTTCCTGGACTAGCACCATTCCAATA